>PVKE010045435.1:0-12620 GCA_004027555.1 Craseonycteris thonglongyai | reverse complement strand
TAGTTATGTCCCAATTTTATTGTACATATATTTTTATAAAGTATCTATATAGTTAAGGCAAAAACATTTTCTGGTCTATTGTGTTGATTCTCCACTGGCTATATATATAACTTTCCCTTTTGGCAACCATGACCTTGTTCTGTATATCTATGGATGTATTTCTGTTTTAATTTGTTTTTTCACATATTTATCTTTTCTTTTTAGATTCCACATATAGTGAAATCATACAGAATATATCCTTTTCTAACTTCATTTAGCTTAATACTCTCTAGGTCCATCCATGTTGTCACAAATGACAAGATTTTATTATTTTTTATTGCTAAGCAATGATATATATGTGTATGTATGTGTGTGTGTATCATATTTTCTTTGTCCATTCATCTATCAATGATGGCCGTCTAGGTTGCTTCCATGTCTTGGTGACTATTAATGTAAGTAATGCTGCAATGAACATAAGGGTGCAAATTGCATATACTTTTTCAAATGAGTGTTTTTGTTATCTTTGGATAAATACCCAGAAATGGAATTGCTGGGTTGTATGACACCTCCCATTTTAATTTTTTGAGAAACCTCCATACTGTTTTCCTTAGTGGCTGCACCAATTTACAATCCCACCAACAGTGCATGAAGAATTCCGTTTCTGCAAATCCTTACCAGCAGTTGTTATTTGTTGATTTTTTGATGATAGCCATTCTGACATCTTGAGGTGATATTTTGTGGTTTTAACTTGTATTTCCATGATTATTAGTGATGTTGAGCATCTTTTCATATGTCAGTTGGTCATCTGTCATCTGGAGAATTGTCTATTCAGGTCCTCTACCCGTTTTAAAAAATAAATTGTTCATTTTTTTGGTGTCAAGTTGCATGAATTCTTTATATTTTGGAGCTGTTATTGGATGTGTTATTGGATGTGTCATTGGTGAATATCTTCTCCCATTGAGTAGGTTGTCTTCTTCTTCTTGATTGTTTCCTTCACTGTGCCAAGGCTTTTTAGCTTGATGTGGTCCCATTTGTTCTGTTTTGTTTTTGTTGCCTTTGACTGAGGAGACATATCCAAAAAGAATATTGCTAAGACTAATGTCAAAAAATTAATTGCCTATATTTTCTATTATAATTTTTATAGTTTCAGGTTGTACACTTAAGTCTTTAATACATTTTGAATTTATTTTTGTATATGGTATTTTAAAACGTGGTCTTCACTTTTTTGTCTGTATTTGTGCAGCTTCCTCAAAACCACTTATTGAATAGATAATCTTTACCACATTGCATATCTTTGCCTCCTTTATTGTAGATTAAATGACCATATAAATTAGAATTTATTCCTGGGCTTTCGGTTCTAGACCATTGATCTATATACCTGATTTATGACAGTACCACACTGTTTTGATTACAGTAGCTTTGTTTTATATTTTGAAATTAGGGAGCATGTTATCTGCCACTTTGTTCTTCTTCATGGTTTGTTAGGCTATGTTAGGTCTTTTGTAGTTTCATATAACTTTTAGAATTAGCTGTTCTACTTTTCTGAAAAATGCCATTGGTATTTTGATAGTATATTGCTTTAAATAATAAGAACATTTTAACAATATCAATCCTTCCAATTTCTGAGCAAGTTATATTCTTCCAGCTATATGTATCCTCCTCAATTTCTTTCTTCAATGTTTTGTAGTTTTCATTTTATATATCTTTTAACTCTTTGGTTAAATTTATATGTAGATATTTTATGTTTTTGATGCAATTGAAAATGGAATTTTTCTTAATTTCTCCTTCAGATTAGCTGTTTGTTATTGGTGTATATAAATACAACAGATACCTGCATATTGATTTTGTGTTCTTCAACTTTGCTGAATTTATTAGCTCTAATAATTTATTTTATTTTATTTTTGTGGAGACTAGGATTTCCTATATATAGTCTCATGTCATCTGCAAATATTGATAGTTTTACTTTTTCCTTACTGACTTGGATGCCTTTTATATTTTTTTCTTGTCTGACTGCTATGGCTAGGACTTCTAATATAAGTGGTGAGAGTGGGCATTCTTGTTTTATTTCTGATCTAAGAGGAAAAGCTCTCAATTTCTCACCATGCATATGATATTAGCTGTGGCTTTGTCATATACAGCCTTTATTATGTTGAGCTGTGTTCTTTTAAACCCATTTTGTTGAGGGCTTTTATCATGAAGAGTGTTGATGCTTGTCAAGTGCTGTTGATACTTGTCAAGTGCTTTTTCTCTGTCAGCTGAAATGATCATATATTTTTTATCCTTAATTTTGCTAATGTTATGTGTCCCATTGACTGATCTAGGATTATTGAATCAGCCTTGCATGCCTTATATAAATGTCACTTGGTCCTGGTGTATAATCTTTTAAATGTTTTGTTGAATCCAGTTTGATAACATTTTGTTAGGAAATTTTGTGTTTACATTTATCAAGGCCATTGGCCTGTAATTCATTCTCTCTCTCTCTGTCTCTGTCTCTGTCATACCTTTATCTGGTTTGGTCTTAAAGTAGTGCTGTCTTCATATAAGGAGTTTGGAAGCATTCCTCCCTCTTCAATTTTTAAAATAGTTTAAGAAGGACAGGTAATAATTCTTCTTTAAATGTTTGGTAGGTACAACTGTGAAGCGGTCCAGTCCTGGACTTTTATTTGTTGGTAGTTTTTTGATCACTGTTTCAATTGCACTGCTAGTAATAGAAATGTTTAGATTTTCTCTTTCTTTTTGGTTCAGTCTGAAAAGTTATATGCTTCTAGAAATTTATTCATTTCTTCTAGATTGTTAAATTTTGGGGCATATAATTACTCCAAGTATTCTTTAATGACCCTTTTATTTCTGTGGTGTTGGTTGTAAATTATTTTATTTTTGACTTTATTTCAGCTTTCTTTCTTCTTGTTTAATTTGGTGAAAGGGCTGTCAATATTGTTTATTTTTTCAAACAACCAGCTCTTAGTTCTCTCAATGAGCTAAATTATTTTGTTCCTTCTGTTTACTTTGGGTTTTGTTTGCTCTTCTTTTTCTAGTTCCTTTAGGTATATAATTGGATTGTTCCTTTGAAAATTTTCTTGGTCCTTGATGTAGGCTAATAAAGCTATGAACTTTCCTCTTAGAACTGCCTTTGCTATAGCCCACAATTTTGAAAAGCAGTATTTCCATTTTCATTTCTCACAAAACAGTTTTGATTTCTTATATGATTCCCCCTTGGATCCACTGTTTGTTCAATAGCATGTTCTTTAGTCTCCACATATTTGTTTTGTTTCATTTTTTCTTACAGTTTTCTTCCTATAGCTGATTTCTAGTTTCAAGACATGCTGGTCAGATAAAATATCTGATATGATTTCAATCTTCTTGAATTTACTGAGACTTGTTCTGTGGCCTTTATGCAATCTATCCTGGAAAATGTTTCACATACACTTGAAAAATATATGCACTCTGCTGTTGAAAATGGATGAAAATGTATATTAACTCTATCTGGTATAATGTAGCATGTAATGCCATTATTTCCTTACTAATCTCCTGTCTGGATAATCTATCCATGGTGTGAGGGGGATATTAAAATAACTTGCTATTATTGTATTACTGTGAATTTCTCCCTTTATATCCAATATTTGTTTTATATATGTGGGTGCTCCTATGTTTGTTATATAAATATTTATGATTGTTATATCCTCTTCTTGAATGGAACTCACCCTTTACTATGGAATTATTGTCCTTCTTTGTCTTTCTTTTATATCCTTTGTTTTAAACTCTGTTTTTTTCTGATATGACTATTGTTACCCTAGCTTTCTTTTCATTTGTATTTGCATGAAATATCTATTTCCAACCCTTCACTTTCATTGTTTACATGTCTTTCAATTTGAAGTGAGTCTCTTGTAAGCAGCATATAAATTGGTCATGCTTCCTTTTTCTTAAAGCTTTATTTTTATTGCTTGAGAGAAGGTGAGAGAGAGAAGGGGGGAGGGCCCAGAGCAATCTCCACAGTTGCACATCATTAATTGTGACAGCTTCATTCCACATAGGTGATGTGGGGCAGGGTGAGGTGTGAACCCAGCTAGGGGCCTCCCACATGGGAGGTGAGAACCCTTGCTGCCATCCCAGCAGTTACCAGTTGCTCCCAGTTCAGCGCATGGATTTGCATGGGCCAGGACTGACCAATTCCTGGACCTTGCAGTTGCAAGGCAAGTAGCTATCCCAGCATCCCCTGGTCATGCATTTTAATTCATTCAGTTACACTATATATTTTTTGAAGTACTTAATTCATTTATATATTAAGCACTTACCAATAATTATATACTTACTGTCATGTTAAAAAACTTTTTTTTCAGCTTTCCTTTGTTTTTCTGTTTTTTTCTTTTCCCTTTGATCTCTTACCTTGTGGTGCTGGTTTTCTTTAATATTTTGTTTAGGTTCCTTTGTTTTTATTTTTGTATATCTTCTACAGGTTTTTGATTTGTGTTTACTATCAGATTATATATATCATTTTATATCTATAGCAGTCTATTTTAAGCTGGTAGGCACTTAAGTTCAAATATACTCTATAAGGGCTATGGTTTTACTTCCCTTCCCCATGTTTTATATTTTTGATATTGTATTTCACATCTTTTTGTGCTGTGTACTGCCTATAGTTTAAGTTGCTTTTGGTACTTTCCTGTTCTAACCTCATAACAGCCTATTTTATGTCTGACTACTATATCATTATTTGGTGAGATTTTTTTCTTTCTAATATGTTCTTATTTTTGCTTATGGCCTTTCCTTTCTGCTTAAAGAAGACCTTTTGACATTTCTTGTAAAGCTCATTTAATGGTGATGAACTCCTTTAGTTTTTGCTTGTCTGGGAAATGATCTCTCTCCTTCAAATCTGAATAATAATTTTGCCGAGTAAATTATTCTGGGTTGTAAGTTCCTTTGGACAGCACTTTAAAGATGTCCAGTCTTTCCCTTCTGGCCTATAAAGTTGCTACTGAGAAAGCAGCTTACAGCCTTATGAGGTTTCCTCTGTCTGTAACTTGTTGTTTTCCCCTTGCCGCCTTAAAAAATGTCCCTTTATCTTTATCTTTTGCCAGTTAATTGCTATATGTTCTGCCATGGGTGTCTTAAGTTCATCTTGTTTGGAACTCTCTTCATCCTTGACCTGGATATTTCTTTTCCTAGGTTAGGAAAGTTTCCAGCCATTATTTCTTCAAATAAAGTTTCTGTTCCTTCCTTTTCTCTCCTGGGATTCTTATAATGTAAATTTTTGTGTGCTTGATGTTATCCCAGGGGTCTCTTAAAAGTATCCTCATTTTCTTAAAATTCTTTTTGGTGTCCTGATTGGTTAATTATCTCTACCCTGTCTTCTAGATTACTGATTTATTGTTTTGTTTTAGCACATTTGCTGTTGATTTCTTCTCATCTTTTTTTATTTCAACTACTGTGTTCTTCATCTCTGCACATTTCTTTATTATATTTTTTGATGAAGTTCTAAGTTCCTCAATTCCACTTTCAAGTGCAGTGAGCATTCTGATAAAACATTTATTTGCATTCTTTATCCAGCAAATTAATTATCTCCATTTCCTTAGGGGTTTTATTTTCCTGAATATTTTTCTTGTTTCTTCATTTGAGAGCTATTCTTCTTATCTGTTCATTTTGTTTGGCTTTTTATGCTTTTTATATGAACAAGCAAAAATGGCTCTCTCTCCCAGCTCCAAGAAGTGGTCTCGTGTAGATGTGAGCTCTGTGTAGGCTGTGTGTGCTGGGTGGTGCTGTGGGGCAGGCTGTTGGATAAGACACCTACAGTGTCTGGAGTGCTGGCTCACCAAGCTCAAAGGGCTCCAAGAGGAGGGACAGGCACATGTAACAATGCACTGTTGATCTTGCTTGCTCCCTTTGTTTGAAACTGAAATGAACTTGGGTGATTTGTCTAGGAGCATACTGTGGTGACCTTGCAGGTAGGCCAGAACACCTGAATTGAGCTCCCACTTGCCCTATTAAGGTGAAAATGGACATATGCAGTGATTTTCACTGGCCCCTCTGATACCCCCAAATTTCTGCCAATACTGGTGAGCTCTGATGTTTTCCCAGATTTCTCTACTTGGCCTCTTCCTCTCATTTATTATTTATAAGCTATCCAATCAGCTCTCAGTTGTCTCCTAGGAGTAACTGCTTTCTATATAGTCGTATATTTCAGTTGCTCATTGCAGGGGGTGAGTTTAACATCTTCCTACACCACTGACATCTTGGATCTCCTCATCAGTTTTATTTTTAAAGACTAATTATTTTACTTTTACAGCTAAACCTTAGAGCAGTGTTATTTTTCACTTCTCTAAAGGCGTGGTTCTCCACATAAGAATTCCTTTCACAGATCATGATGAAAACACAACCAGGTTGCAAGTCTACCTCCCATTCTTTCTGAAGACAGTAGAGGATACCCAGCCATAGAGGGAAGTTTATAGGTAATGATTTCCAACCACTTCAGCAATATATTTTGTGTTATTACACTGTCAGATATGGGTTACCCAGAAAATTGAACCCTACCTTATTGGGCCAGAGAAGGCAGCAACTTTCCAACAATAGGACCAGCAGGTATAGCAATCTGATCTGCACCAATCATTCAAAAGGCTGTCTTAGGAAGAGGCTACCAGGCCTCACCTTATTGTGTAGCCAGCCTGATATAACTTTTATCATGAACAGTTAGGCATAGAGGAATGAACTACATTAAATAAGTGTGACAGGCAGAATAATACCCCACCTTTGAAGATATCCACAAATAAATCCTCAGAACTTGTAAATATGTTACTTTATATAGCAAAAGTGATATGATGGTATTGAAGATTTTGAGACAAAGAAATTATCCTGAATTAACAAGGTATACTCAATATAATTTCAAGGGTCCTTGTAAGAGGAAGGCAGAAGGGTCAGAGTCAGAGAGAATGTGATAAAGGAAACAGAGGTAGAAGTGATTTAATTGCTGGAATAGGACTAAGATTTAATTACTGGAAGGTGAGACGATTATAGAATCTAGAAAAGGAAAGAAAATGATTTTTCCACTAGAGTTTCCAAAATGAATTCAGCTGAAACCTTGATTTTAGTCTAATAAAGACTTCTTCTAGATTTCTGATGTCTCGTATTGAAAGATAATAACTTTGTGCTATTTCAGGCCAGTAAAACTGTGGTATTTTGTTACAGCAGCAACAGGAAAATATGCAGACTTCATACATGGAAGTGTCACTGTAACAAATACTTAACCATATGAAAGTAGCTTTGTATGAGACAGTGGGCAGAGGCTGAAGAAATATTAAAAAGCAAGATACAAAAAGCTTAGATTACCTTAACCAGGTTAGTAGATACATGGATGTAAACAATTTTAAGAATCAAGTTCAAGGCTAGTGTGGACTCTGAAAGAAGAGTTACCTCACAGGTAATTGAACAAGCATGTCTGGGTACAGAAAAATAGGCAGATGTGGGAACACAGAGTAATGAAGCAGGCATGTCCCAAACAGAGAGAGAAGTTACTTAGGAAATTTGGTTGATTTATACCCCAAAGGAATGCAGGAGCAGTCTTATATATTTTATAGTTATTTCAAATAAATTGGAAATATCCTGATTACTAATTTAAAAAATTTAAAAACACTGTCAAATGCAACAAAATACATGCATTGTTCTGATTTGGTCAGAAGGGTGACTTTGTTTTACATGAAGTTTTAGAAGAAAGATATATTATTGTAAAGTACATATATAAATTTTCCTTTCATTTGAAATATATGTCAGTATCTAGTAGTGTCATTGCATCATTTGGTGAACATCAGTTGTTAAAACGCTAGGTTAAGTTATCAGTTGCTTTGAATGCATTGATTGTGTTGATTAAAGACAGCATTTATTGATGTATAACAAAAAAAATTTAAGAAAATAAATTTAAGAAAATAATGATTCTAGTAATTTACCATGTGCTGATTACTGTTTTGGGTACTGTAGATATGAATTTTTAATTTAATCTTCACAAAATGATGTGATAGCTATTAGCTCCATTAATGATTGAGAAAATTAAAATATAGTATCTCTTTAAATGTCGAAAAACTTGTAAGTCATAAACCCCGGTTTCTCTGCCTCTAGTCATTTTCCTTCCAATACAACTGACTGCCAGCATAACATTTACTAACCAGGTTCTTATGTGTTAACAGGGTTCTATGTTGTTTGGATTTAGAGAATAATTCTAGAGGTGAAACTTGAAATAGGCTTTGAATATGGTAAGAATAGTTAATGGGCATAAATAAACAGCAAGACTATTAGATCAAAGATGTCTAAGGTGAACTATCTAATTTCCCATTTGGGCAGCAAATATGTCAATCTGGAGCTGTGATAAAACTGTTGAAATATGGGGATGAGGCATTATACGCTTCCATCCTGGAGTTCTATGGTACGTAGGGAATAGTCCTGGGATTTGGACACTAAAGAATCAGGTTCAAGGAAAGTATTCCTGCCTTACCTGAGGTCAAGCTGTCCTCCATGAGCTTATTTTCTCTTTAGTATAATGGAAATAATATGTATTTCATAGGACAACTGTAAGAATGTTTTAATGTTATTTAAGTACAATGACATAAATGTTAGTTCTTGCTGCCTGTGTAGATACAATTGCATAATTGTAGCATTGTTTTACAATTTATTTTGCTTAATATATACTTTCATTTTTCATATTATACAGTCAATGAAAAACAAAAACATAACAATTACAAACCCACAAAGAATTGCTCTTATTGCTGAATAAAAATTTTAAGAAAGAGCCTGAATGGGCAATAAAGTACTACTCCAAGAAAACAGGGATTTTGTTAAGAGTGAGAATTTAGAGGTGTGACTTAAGATAATTTAAATGACTCCATCATACAGCTGCATTAGATGAGACTGTCCTTGAATACTCACAAATATACTATATACATTACAATTGAAAACCAGACTCTACCTGTCTCACACTGACTACGCTTGGGAGAAAGGTGAGAGTGCAGATTTTTGTGAATAAAGCCTCATTATCTAATTTTTTGAAGACCTCCAATTCAGAAGAACAATAAAAGAACCTAACTCTAACCCTTAGAAAACCATTCCTCCTATTACTCAAAAGACACCAGGATTTACTGGTAGCAGTAAGAGTTCATATGATAAAATTTCACTAATCCCATTATAGTTAACAAGAATTTCTCCTTTCACCCCCAAAAATTTTATAGTGAAAGGAACCTAAAAGAGTTAAAATTGTTCTAAGTCTGAAACCATTTTATCTGTTATAATGAATATTCCTGAGAGGTCATAATATTCTTTGTTGCATGAAATAATTGAAATTTTTTAGAAGGTAATACCAGCTGGTTAAAATGGCTTTTTATCTTTCTAAGCATTCTAAAATACATTTATCATTCCCCTTGCCTGCATTTATTTATTATTTACAAGAATTTTATTAGATAGACACATTAAAATACTTTTTAAAGATTATTTATTTAGGGAAGCACAACATTTCAGGGGATAAGTTTAAATCATGATGCAAGGAATGTCTTACATTTGAAAAAAGAAATATAGTAATTACATCATCTGAGGAAAAGAGCATTAGAAAAATGAATGTCCTTTATAAGGACTTATCATTTGCAGCCTTGTTCAAAACTCTATGCAAAATAGTTCCAAAGAGTGTTCGGGTATACACGAAAAGCTGAGACTACAATAATTTTTTTAGTTGTAACTCGCTCTTAGAGTATTAAGTGTGGAGCCGGCTTCACGGGTATGCTACCTGGGCAGTAACAAAGGGCCCTATACTTAGAAGGACCCTCCCTGAACTTGGTTCATTGCTCTGCTGTTGCTTTCCTAAAATTCTTCATAATTTGGTACAAAAGGTATCATACTTTTATTTTGCACTGGGACTTACAAATTATTTAGCTGAGCTTAATTTTTAAAGAAAGTGAGTTATTGTTGATGCCCCCCAACCCATCAACAATAGTAGCCCCTCTGCCACGGTGCCTGTCTCTTTCTCAAATTAACAGAAACACTGTCATTCAAAAAAAAAAAAAATCTAAAAAGCCACAAACCTATACTGCTTCTCAAAATAATTAAGGATGTAATTTATTAAATTTTTATTGCATATATCTAAAATATCAACAATAATTAAAAACCATTGTAAACTATAAGATGGTCAAGGGAAGTATTGAATATAGAATAAATATGTAGAATTAGTATTCTTTATGTAGAAATAGTATAATAATCTGTTAATGAATAAAATGAAATGAAAAAGTAATAAGAATATTAGTTATATGAGTAAACATTAAAATATTTGTCAAACTTATGAGAAAATAGTCAAAAAATATTCCAAGTGTGACTGATAGGTATAAAATAATATTAGCATAATTGAAAAGACTTAGCACACGCTTTGATAAGAGTGAATACAGGTCTCTTTAAAATGTCAATTCAGACACTTTCACTAAAGAAAACACATGGTCATGTCATTGTCATATGCACGGCGATCTGATGAAATGAGAAGGTACTTACCTATGTGGTATGATTCTCTCAAACCCATAGCCACACAGTCTAAAGATGAAAAACATCAATTGAAGGACACTGTACAAAATACCTGAATGTGTCCTGTGCGATTCCACTGGGAGAAGAAGACTCTTAGAAGCATATACCTCAATTCGTCTGGATTTCACACCAGGCCAGTTTTCCCTTCGTTGATCTTGCTTTATATCCTTTCACTCTGATAAATCTGAGCAGTGAGTACAAAAACAAGAAAAAATTGTCAAGTTCATGCAAAGGAAGAAAAGACTGAGAAACCTGAATTCGAACTCTGAATTCTCTTTTGTTTCATTTATTTGTCTTTACACTAACGACATACTCTTGTGATTATGTTAGCTGTATAAAAAGAAATGAGTTGAAATACTGTAAGTCCTTGACTCTGCTCTTTTATTTCAAAGTTGTTTTGCTATTCTAGGTAAAAGTCTATTCTGATTTTTCAATTTCATCAAAATTATTAACAAGCTTCTAAGTTTTTATAAAACATCTGCTGATATTTTGTTTGGGATTGCTTTGAATCTAGTAATAGGGTTTGGAGGTACATAGGGTATAATTTTCTTTTCCTGTGATATATTCTAATTTTATTAGATTAATATTGGTCTCTGAAATGAACTAGAAAATTGTCACTTCATCTCTATTTTTGAAAAAAAGTTTGCATAGGATTGATATTATTACTTTATTTTGATAGAATTCACCAATGAATTCACTTGACCATTTTTTTAAATGAAGATTTACAATAAAGATTCAAAAACTTTGCTTCATAGATACCTATTCAATTTGCTTTTAAGAATGAATTTGGGTAACATATCTTTCTAGGAATCTGTTTTATCTAAGTTATGTAATATATTGGCATAAAGTTGTTTACACCATTCCCTTCAAATCTTTTAATTTTGAGAGTTTATATAGATGTCTCTCTTTCATTTATGATAATTTTTACATTCTATTTTTTCTTAGTCTCATTAGCTAAAGGATTATCAAATTTCATTGATCTTTTTATAGAAACAACATTTGTTTTTACTCATTTTCTTTAAATTTTTGTTCTATTTCATTGATTTCTGCTCTGATCTTTATTATTTCTTTATTCTCCGTTGAATTTGATTTGCTTTTCTTTTTGTAGTTTCCTGAAGTAGAAACCTAGATTCATAATTTTCTCTGTCTTTAAGTAGTGTGGCTCTGATTTGTCTAGATGTAGTTTCGTTTGTGTTTTTCCTACCAGAAATTCTGTCAGCATCTTGAATGAAAATATTAATTTTTAAAAATGAAACTTTAAAAGTTTCAGCCTTTTTTTTTCAAATAGTTTTTCTTGCATCATCAGTTACCAGCACCCATGAGGATTGGTACATACTGGATAAATGTAAATAGACTTTCAGTTGACCGGTAGCCATGCTGCATAAATGTAGTAGTATTTCTTCCAATTTTTTGCCGACTGCTTGAGAGTGCCCATTGCTTGAGGTCTGGTTAATGGAGAGTCTACTGCCTTTCTCGTACTGGGACTCCTTTCATATGTATCTTGAGATGCTTATGACTGCATGATGGGTTTCTGAGATTCTCTTTACTTTCTTTTAATTGCTTTTCTGTATTTTCTGGATTAGAAACTTCTTTTCTAGTGTTCTATTTTCAAATTAATTATTTCTGATGACACGTAAAGTTTTCTGCTGAATTCATCTACTACATTTTTCATTTTGGTTGTTGTAGTTTGCAACTATAGAATTTCCACATGACCTTTCATGATAGTTTCAATTTTCCAAGTACAATCCTCTATACATTATGCCACTTTTACATATATTTCTTTAATTCAGTTTATATTCATTTTTTCCAATATATGGATAAACTTTCCTATTTCTTTGCAAATCCAATATTTTGTTGTTGAAAACTAGACATTTTAGAGAATATTATATTATAGCCACACTGAGATTGTGTTTTAGTTTTCTGAAGTTTGTCGGTTTTGTTTTAGTAACTGCCTAGATTTAAACTTTGAAATCTATCTCTGCTATGGTATGACTACTGATACCTTTGCTCAGTTACTTTAAAATTTCATTTTCACTTTTTAATCCGGCTTTCTAGAGGTTATCATGTGTCTGCATAGCTTAGTGATCAGCCAATAATTTTGAGAAAAA
>PVKE010045434.1:0-12620 GCA_004027555.1 Craseonycteris thonglongyai | reverse complement strand
CATGTTTCCATTTTGTAAGCATTAAACATTTCTGAGCTCTCATGATCAAAGTGGAAAATAAATTATAAGGTCATTTGATGAGTTCAGATGCAGAAAAGGTCATGTACAAAAATTAGAAGACAGATGTTTAACCAAGGATGAATAAAAAAAGGGGGTCTAGGTCAAAACAAATTACATCTGGAAGGTTAGGGGTTATTTACAGTTCTGCTTACCCAGCAAGAGGAACAGAACTCAGTCTGTGCACAAATCACATTCATGGAAGACAGAGAAAGCAGGATGCCCAGGAAGCTTTTCCCTCTGTTCTCCTGTCAAGCAGAAAGATGTATAGTCTGGTAAACTTAAAGCTGACATGAATGAGTTTAGGATGGATAAGAACATGGTCCCAGAACACTTAACTGCTCTAAATAATATCTACATCTTTAGATTTGGTGGATTGCATCACTGAGTAGGGGGAAGAAATGCCACATTATTTATTGAGTAACCACTATGTATCTGACAATTGGCCAGTTATTTTTTGTACTAGTAAAAAATCAGTAAAGTTTGGGGAGATTGAATAATCTGAATAAATGAATGAATGACTATGTGACAAGCATTTGTTACAATTTGCTAGGTGCCAGGCACTGCTATATGCATTTCAATACATAAATGAATGACACAGAACTCCAAACTTCAGGGAGTTTCCAATTTTGTAGAAGAGACAGATATATGAGCACATAATTATAGAATAATTTCATATGTGTGGTTATTTGGCTCAGAATTTTAAAATCTCACTATGTCACTTAGAAAAAGTACATTGCAGGAAAAATGAAATAGAAATTTTTTTTTTTACCAATGTGAGGCTGGGAATAACCCATCCTAGTTCCTAAAAACACTGAAATTTAAAGCTTTCTTTTATATTCAAATAGAAAGTTAGATGCCTTCTGAGAACTGCCTTGTAGTCAACAGTAAAAAGGGTCATTATGACCCTCCAGTAGACAAAGAGATGCTGGATCTTATGTCATATATATGCACATTTAAAAAGTTGCAGAAAGGAGTATTGATTGCTGTGGGGGTGTAGACGAGGAACAGAAAGTCCATATCACTCCCTTATATAAGTTTTCCTAGCTCATCTTACCCATCTATTCACTACAAGAATTGACAGCAAGCCTATGAACCTATAGTTTGAAGAATGTTCCTTCTTATTGGAAAAGAGAAAGACCATTTGCCCAGCTCTCACTGTTTGGAAGCTCTCTTGACATTGCAAATTTTTCAAATATTCCAGACAATATTTTCATCTACTGGATCTTTTGTCTGTCTTGGTACAAACAACACAGGCTTTGGGTTCGTGTGTTGGCTCTGTTTCCTTCTCTGAACTACAATTTCTCCCAAGCATACAGATTTTTTAAATGCAACTTAACATTTTTAAAAACAAAACCTAGATAGGAGACAATGACTTGGCAGAGTAGAGAACTCATAAATAGTCAGATAATGGCATCCCATAGTCATTATTCTGAAGAATGTGAAACTGAATAACGCCCGAAACAATTAAACTCAGAAATAAATATATGCTCTTGTCACAAGAAATGAGATGTATTTGTGAAAATGTAATAGGGTTGACAGCAAAAACAAAACATAAGATAAGTGAAAGCAAAATCATGTAATTATAATCTACATTCAAACACACCTCCCTTCCCCATAGCACTATGTATAATGTCTGTAGCTACCTTAGATGCTGGCCTTAAAATCAGGTAGCACAGGTTTCAGTTTCTCTACCAGTCTGGATGTTGATTTTCAGGTCTTGAGAGGAAACATGTTAGGTATACTCTGATGGGTATGAAGAGGTAGACATCTCCAGGCAAGCCTGGTAAGGACTCTACCCACCAAGGTTGGCCAGGTGGAGCCTCAGGCAACCAGAAGCCACCCAGAACCAACCTAGTTCCTAAGGTTAGAGAAACACCAGAGAAGGAGAGAGGCTTCGATGTGCATGTTTCAAAGTTTCATCAGGGACCAGTCATGAATTCAGACAAATCCAGCCCAACTAGTCTCTAAGGAAACAAGAGCGGTTTCCAGAGATTATCTTTTACTAAGTCACCTGTACTCATTCTGGGAATTGAACTGCCTCTGCCTCCTTTGGCACTGAGATTGAGACTTGGGAGACAGTTAAAATAACTTCTAACCAATCAATATTTTTTCTATGCATTTGATCAGCAAATCCTGATTTTATTAATTCTAAATAAGCAACATTTCTTCCTTTACACAGGTTCTTCCTCTCAGCACTCTTTGCCAAAGGAATTCTTCCTCATTGCTCACTTCCCTGAACAACTTCCAGCAACTCCCAGTAAATTTTCCTGACACACATTCTACCACTATACTCCAAAACACTATTAAAGTGTTTGTCTTGTGAAATTTTTCACGATGATTTTTCTTCTCCATTCTTATTCCTTCCCTATTCTTTAAGCTTCTTCAGTCACTAATACAGTTTTATTCCTTCCTGGGGTGCCATGAGTGTATTGTGATACTTGGCACCAAATAAACAGTCAGTGAATGCTTATGGATTAAAGAATAAAGGATTAAACAATTTGGATTAAAAGTTTCTTGTCTCTCCTTTATATCTATCCTGTTAGTAGTTTAATCACACTAGTATGTTTCATATTTTATGGCCTAATATTGTATTATACATTTTGTAATTTTCTTAAATTCTGATTTATTATTTGTGGTAGGCAAATTCTGATACAGTTCCCAATGGTCCCCACTTCCTTTTGAGTGTAGGTTGAACCTAGTAATCATTGGAATATAGTAAAAGTGATGAGATGTCACTTCCTAGATAAGGTCACAAAACATTGTGACTTGTGTCTTGGTAGCATGCTCTCTCTTACTGGCATCTTCTCTTGCCCTCCTGTTTGCTCCTCATGATGAGGCCAACTACCATTAGTGAGAGACTCTATGGAGAGGCTCATATGGCAAGGAACTGAGGGAGGTCTCCTGCCAACACCTCATAAAGACCTGAGGCCTCAGTCCAACAACTCATGATGAACTGAATCCTGCCAATAACATGAGTGTGAGCTTGGAATTAAATTATTTCCTAGTCAGTCTTTGAGATGACTATATCCTGTGAGAGACCCTGAATCAGAGGATCCTATTTAGGTTCTGACTTCTGTCAATTACCACAAAGAAATCCCTCAAAACAGCCCTGGCATTGAAACTAAATAAGTAGCAGTTTAGACTAAAGATGAGTAAATAAAACAAGCTTCTAGAGCTGGATATGCAAATTAATCTTTAACTAGATGTTAAAAGTGTTAATCAAGTAAGTAGATAATATATTTAAACTCTGGTTTCTCGAGGTTCAATTTCTTCAGCAAAATGCCTACTCTTTTTATACTTCTTGAAAAAAGCCTTCCTCATCCTTCAGATAAAATATGTTTAGACTAAGAAGTCCTTGCTTGATTACTAACATTTTTATTTTTACAGTAAAATATTTTTAGTTAATTCACAATAATCAAGATGCCTTCCTGGGGGAAGCCGGGATAGTTCAGCAGGTTAAGTAGCCCCAAGGATCAAGGATTGAATCCCGGGCCCGACCCGTGTGGACTCATATGCTGAACTGAAGTGTGTTTCCCATGCGGGAGGTCCCCACTTCTCAACCCCTGGTTTGGCCCCTGGCTCGAGGGAGCGTGCCTCCCTTGTGGGAGGCCCCCAGCCTAGCTCCCATCCTGCGCAGCCCCTGTACCTATGTGGAACAAAACCATGTTGAAAACTGATGACGTACAACTATGGAGACTGCTCTGGGCCCTCCCCCTTCTCTCTGTCTGTCAAAAACCAATAAAATAAATCTTTTTTTTTTTTTTTTTAAAGATACCTTCCTGTGTTTGTGTTGAACAAAGTCCATAAGATTTAAAGGGTGAGCCACTTAAGCTTGGAGAAAACAAAGTAAAATGTGTAGCCTCAATCTACGATATGCCCAATTATTGCTGTTCAACTTGGTACTTAGATATGTTCTTGCCTGGAGTACTGACAGTGATACAAAGTCACACAAAATCCTCAGAGTACAAAGAAGCTGCAGGTAGAGAGAAACAGGATCTTGTGAATTCCTTTCTCTTCTCTCTAGCCAGGAGCAAGAGGAACCTCTGTGGAATGCTGGGGATCAGAAGATACACAAAACAAACTGATGGTTTGTTTTGGTTACCAGGCAGGAAGGGGGTTGGGGAGCTGATTGAAAAAGGTGAAAGGATTAAGAAGTACAAACTGGTAGTTACAAAATAGTCATGGGGATGTAAAGTATAGCCTAGGGAATATAGTCAATAATATTGTAACAACTATGTATAGTGCCAGGTGGGTACTAGACTTATCAGGGGATCACATCATAAATTGTATAAATGTATAACCACAATGCTGTATGCCCAAAACTAACATAAAATAAAATAATATTGAATGTCAACTGTTATTGAAAATGTTTTAAAAATTATTTTAAAAAAGCATAAATAGGGGAAAGCCGGGACGGCTCAGCGGGTTGAGCGCTCGCTTTGAGGCCATGAGGACCGGGGATCGAATCCCGGCTCCGGCCCAGGCAGGACCCACGTGCTGAACTGGGGAGTTCCCACAGTTCGGTTCTCTGACTGTCTCTGTCTCTGTCTCTCTCTCTATCTGTCAAAAAGTAAAATAGAAATAAATATGCACTGAAGACAAAAAGATAATTTCTCTCTATAAATGTGAAAAGATAAAAAAAAAATAAAAAAAAATAAAAGCATAAATAAAGGTAAGAGACAATATACAGGGTCTGGCAAAAGTAACACCCCTTTTCATGAGCTGGTAAACTTAAAAAAGTGGTCCTTCTGCCAAACCCTGTATATTTTCTAGAGCTAAAAAAAAAAAAAAGGTTAGAAACAGAAAAAAAAAAAAGATTGTTTATATGGCCCGAAACACACATGCATACATGCACACATGCATGAGCATACCTCTAGCAATCCCCCAGGTCAGCCTTAGGTACTCTACTCTGAAGAGAATATTGTGTTTTAGCTGAAATCTGCTTGCTTGGAATTCTATAATCAAAATACATTTGGACAAACATAATATTTACTATTTAGGTACTCTCTTTGTTTCTGGCACCTTTTAAATGTTGTCTCTTGGGACACGTTCTTTGAGGGCCTTTATCCACCACGTAATAAGTTCAGCTGACAGTAGCCATCATATTAAAGAGAACACATGAAGAGACCACATAGAGATAGAGATACCTTGGGATCCCCACCTGTTCCAGTCCTCAGCTATTTGAATTTCTCCAGCACAGGCACCAGACAGAAGAGAGGGGGCCTTTGAGGTGATCTCAACCCCAGCCACTGTGACTGGAACCATCTGAAAGTTCCCAAAAGAAATGGCGTGGCTAAGCCCATTCAACCCCCATACTGATGAGCAAAATAAGTGACTGTTATTTTTTTAAGCCTCTTCTAGGTTGGTTTGATATCCAACTATAGTTAGCCAGAATAATCTTCAAATAAGAACATTGTTCTGGCTCTTCGGTTATGCCACAACTATCTTGGTCATCTCAAAGATATGAACTGTTCAGCAACCACATCCCATCCTCCACTTCCAGCATTCACTAACTATTCCTACATTAACTGCATGTTGAGCCTACCAGACAACCTTACCAGAGAGAAGGAATGTTCTCAGGTTAAGGATTAATGTAACTGCATGCACCCTGCTAAACATATGGGCGCCCCTATTTATCTATACAGCATCACATGAGCAGTCTAGCCAGCACTTCGCTTTGGATTCTGATTTTACTCCCATACATACAGTTGTTCTGAAACATTCTTCAGTTATGGCCCTCTCAGTCCCATACTATTAACTGGCACACACACTTCCAAGCCTTTTGACCTGTTTATTACAGCCTACTTGAACTATTACTAGACTTGAATTAGCAATGCATTTGGAAATGCATTCTGAACCTATTTATTCACCAAAGGAAAAAAATACAGAACGTTTTATTTCTTAAGAAAATATCCTAAATAAAAAATTAATCAGCTAGCTCAAGGAGGTGTATTGTATTTCTCAGCTACAAGAAATTGTTCATACGTGCTATGAGGTTACATTGTATCCAGGAAGAATTTACTTTTGCTTCAAAAAAGAATTTCTGTTATAAAGCAGGGTACTAAACACACATATACAAGAATATACTTGTGGACAAAATTTAACAAAAATGAAAACCTGCTTTCATAAAAAGTAAATGGAAGCTGTGCCAAATTTTCCTCCAGTTGACCACATAAAGAAATAAAATACACATTAACCAACTTGATAGATGGTGGGTTATCAGTAGACAAATCAAAACTTGATCAGTACATTTTCCCAGCAGGAGCAAATGTGACACGGCAGGAATCTCATAAACTCAAGGAAGCACTGCAGAGGCAAGGAGCTAAGTGCTATAAATGAAAGGCTATTTTCCTGTACAGGTCTCTTGGAGGAGATGGGGGAGAATACTATTGAAAGAAGCACTATAGTTTAAGAGGAAAGTCTCATTTTGTGCTTAGCTCTTTTTCATTTTCCAAAGTGCTTTTGAGGTAAATAATTGTGTCCCTCATTGGGGAGCAAGCTCAACCTGCTAATGTCATGTTTATAAAGACAATCTGGCACACGGAGAAGAGTTGTTTTCAAAATAGCAGAGCCTTCTCCTTCCTTGCTTCTGATACCCACGAGCTGTGTGAACTCACATAAGTTACATAACCTCTCTGATCTTTGATTCTTTTTTTTATTAAAATGGGGATTTAATGTACATGATTGTGGTAGGGGTTAAATGAGATAGTACTGTAAGTTGTGAGAACACACTAGGTATTAAATTATTAATTATATATTAAATACTAATATACTTAATTGCTAATGTATTTCTTACTAAATTTTATTATGTTTTTACTTTGGAACATTACCTTCATATTATCAACAATAATATGTATTATTTAAAAATAAATAGCTTTAAAAAAATTTTCTGGTCAAAGAGTCAAGAGACCTGCTTTTAATCTTGACTCTGCTCTTTATATAAGATCTGAGAAACTTGGTTTCCTGTTATTTATGAGAATCAGTTTCATTTTTGTTAAAAATATATAAATAAAGGGTTTTGATTTGCTGATATTGTCTCTCTTGACACAAACATTTTAGCAATTGGATGGCTTTAAGTTCATCTGAGTTGAATTTGTTTTCTTTGTCCAAGAAGATGGCCTTCAACAATAGAAACAAAAATAAACAAACAGGACTATATAAAACTAAAAAGGTTCTGCAAAGCAAAGAAAGTCATCAACAAAATGAAATAGCAACTACTGAATGGAAGAAGATATTTGCAAGTCATATATCTGATAAAGGGTTAATATTCAAAATATATAAAGAACTCATACAATTAATAGCCTAATAATAATAATAATAAAGCCCTGAACAATCCAGTTTAAAACAGGCAGAGGATCTGAATAGACATTTCTCCAAAGAACACGTAGAGATGACCAACAAGTACATGAAGTTACTCAACATCACTAATCGTTAAGGAAATGCAAATCAAAACCATGATGTGATTTCACCTCACTTCTGTCAGAATGGCTAATTATTAAAAAGACAAAAAATCACAATGTTGGTAAGGATGTGGAGAAAAAGGAACCATTGTGCATCATTGGTGCAGCCACTATAAAAGACAGTATGGAAGTTCCTCAAAAAATGAACCAGTAATTCCCCTTTTTGGTATTTACCTGAAGAAAACAAAACACTAATTCAAAAAAATATATGCAACCCCATGTTCACTGCAGGAATATTTACAATAGCCAAGATATGGAAACAACCTAAATAAATGTCCATTAATATATGAACAGCTAAAGAAAATTTTATATATACATATAAGTGTACACGCACATACAACAGAATAACTACTCAGTCATAAAAAGAATAAAATCTTGCAATTTGTGAAAACATGGATGAACCTACAGGGTATTATGTGAAGTAAAATAAGTCAGAAAGAGAAAAACAAGCAACATATAATCTCACTTATATGTGGAATCAAAAAAACAAAAAATCAAACAAATGGAAAAAACCCAAGCTCACAGGTGCCAAACCCATCAAATCTCAATGTTCAAGCCTCAGCTCACATGCAGTTCCTGAGCAGTAAGAATATCATGAAGAAAAACAGCTCCAGGTATGAGGAAACTTTCTATTTTATCTTTAATTTAAGGCAGAGTCTATTTAAGGCAATTTAGGTAAGCTCGTGTTTACCACACAAAATGTACTACTAAATTTACTGTCATTTTGAAAAAAGAAAAAGTTTTCAGAACCATGAAATACTGAAATGCAAATTTAATCTCCTTTTCTTACATTTTGTGCTAATTCTTCACTACTTTAACACATTCCTAAATCAGACTGCAAAAACAACAAATGACTTCTATAGCTTGCAAGTCAGAAAATTAGTAAGAGCAATTTTGTCCCTTTCTCTTATCTGAAAAGTCAATCGTCAATTTAATAATGGATGGATTCTGAATATAGTCTTCCCACAGATGGTGCAGTTTAGAGCACACCAGGATACAGAGCAGGACCACAAATGAGTACGAAGCACGAGTATGGTTTAGCCCCTGATGCATCCTCTATCAATTGCCAAAGTATGAAAGCCCTGTAATCCACTCTAGGACAGGCCTGCAGGACATAACTCACAGCTTATTTTCTCATAAACCTGACATCTTTGATCATCAGACTTCTCAGATCTCAGAAATGTGAAGAAACTTCCAAGAACCCAGTCTAGTATTACGAGTGATGACAGTTAATATCTGACAGCCTAGCATGCTGCCTTGTACAGTGGCTCCTAATATTCACCTAAAAGTTTAGAAAGGAAAATCCTACTGACTTGCACCTCAGCCAAGTGGTTAAGGTTCCTAAATTATCACCCTGAGTCATCAAGGACAGACCATTTTGGCCTCGTTGTCTTCAACATTTTAAAAAGTATTCCCATCAAAAAAAATTTTTTTTCAAGTGCAATTATCATACCCTAGAATATTTGCTCATATGAAAGAATTTATTTCTTAGAAATATGATATTGCTATAATTCTATATTTTGAGGCACTAAAATATAGAATGCCTACTGAGTACGGGCATTTGGGGCATAAAGACTCCTAAAGTAACATTGGGGATACTGTTGCTGTTCTGCTCAGACGCCTTCACTCAGTCCATACATCCATCTCCCAGATGCTGTGGGTGTTGGCTGTTAACACTCAACTGCAGCTGCCTTTGTCTCTAGAAAATTGTCACTGTCTAATTGGGAGCTGTGTTATTCCTTGAAAGAGGTGGCTTCTTTTCACGAATTTAGTGCAAGGATGTACAAAAGCCCTCCAACTCCCACTTTGTCTGAAGGGGAAAGCAGCTCTAGAGTGCAGTGGATGAACTCCACACAAGAGCGGCTGAGATGGTCTCCAGTTGAGATCACATCTTTGCTTGACTCCCTTCCCTTGTCCTGTCCCACTCCCCTCAATCTCCTTCTCTCAGAACACTTATGTACTTATTTGGGGAAAAGAATCCACATCTCAGGGTCTATGTCTAAATTACCCACAATCTAAAACAAATTTACACATTTTTCTTAACAATATAAGCTGTATATAAAGGTCAGCTCAACTATTAATTGAACACTGACAGCATAAAAAGGACTAAAAATAAAGGGGATCCATAGTTCTTTCCCAGTTAAGATAGAATAATCGGCACCAGAGTTACTTTCTTGCCAGATGCACCAAAAAAAATAAATAAATAAAATTTTTAAAAAAAGGACAAAATATAATGATCTCTGAGAGACAAAAAACAAATGAGATGAGCAAGGAGTGAGAAACCCAGGAAAGTCCTGGCAGACTCCTGAGTTGAGAATATAGGTGAGAGATCAGGCAGCAAGACTTAGCAGGACAGAATACCAAAGAGGAGAAGGCTGCAGCAGAAGAGAACTCTGGAGATCTACAGAGGGTGCCCCGTTCGTATCCACTGACTATGGGTCAGCACATGAACATAAAGAAAGAAACACTGGAGAAGTTTAAAGGGAGAAATCCCTGGATCACACAGGGCCAATAATAGAGCCCATTCCTAGTAGACAACTTATTCACAGGGGTTTGCTTCGAATATTAAAAAGGATTTTTGCCTCAGTAGTGGGAGAAAAATAGCACTAGACTACACAACACTCTGATCTCACCTAACTATACTTGAAAGCAAAACCCAAAAGTATCAAACTGTTTCTAAGTTACTTAACTGTACCCCAGAACAAAGCTCAAAAATATTTATAGAAATCCAAAAATATACAGCACCCTACATGGTAAAATTAGCAATGTTTGACATCCCATAAAAATTACCAGGCTTGCAAGGAAGCAGGATAATAGTCTGCAAATAAAGACTTTTTCAGACATACAAAACATGAAAGAATTTATTATAAGCAGGCCTGTGTACAATAAATATTACAAAAGGAAAATGATAGAAAATGAAAATTTTGATCTACACAAAAATGAGTACTGGAAATCTTAACTGTATGGGTAAATTTAGAGGAATTTTCTCATGGTGCCTCTTTAAAAACCAGCCACTTAAAGCAAAAATAACAAAAATGTATTTTGGAATTTATAACATAGGTAGAAGTAAAATATACAAAAACAACAACACAGGAGTGAGGGGTAGGGAAGCTGGGATGGCTCAGCAGGTTAAGTGCTCGCTTTGCAGCCCCAGGAACCAAGGATCAAATCCCGGCCCCAGCCTGTATATGCTTAACTGGGGTGTGCTTTCCATGTGGGAGGTTCACAGTTCGGTTCTTGTCCTCCCCAACCCCCAACCCACCCCCTTTCAGCCCCTGGCTCGAGGGGGCATACCTCCCATGCAGAAGGTCCCCAACCCAGTTCCTGCCCTGCGAGGCCCAGCCCACCTGTGTGGAACAAAACCATGTTGAAAACTGATGACGTACAACTATGGAGACTGCTTTGGGCCCTCCCCCTTCTCTCTGTCTCTGTCAAAAACAATAAAATAAATCTTTTATCTTTTTTAAAAAAGAAGAAGAGCCTGGAGGGGAGAAATGGTATAGTGTAGCAAGTTCTTTTTGCTCTACAGGAAGTAGTATAATATCACCTGAAGGTAAACTGTGGTAAGTTAAAGATGTATACTATAAGTTGTTAAGTCACCACTTTAAAGATAAAAAGCCACAAAAAAGATAAAATGGAATTATTAGAATTATTTAATTAATCCAGAAGATAGGAGAAAGATAGGGAAAGTGAGCAAATAAAAGATGGGCAAAATATAAAATGGAAAGATGGTAGATATAAACCCAATCATATCTATAATCACATATGTGACATAAAGACCCTATCTCTTTGTATTCGTGCTCTTGTGTAATCTCCTTTGGAGTGTAGGTGGGACCTGTGATTTGCTTCTAACCAACAGAATATGGAATGTTGTCTCCCTGATTGTTACATAAGATTGTAACTTCCATCTTGCAAGTAGACTCTCTGTATTGATTATCTCCCTTACTGTCTTTGATGAAGTAAGTTGTCATATGAAGACATGCATGTAGCAAGGCATTGATGGTGGCTTTCATTCTGACAGCATGCAAAGAACAAAATCCTGCCAACAACCACATTAGCTGAGAAATAGATTCTTCTTCAGTTGAGCCTCAGATGAGACCTGGGCCCTGCCCAACACTTTGATTGCAACCTTGTGAAATATACTGAAGCAGAGGGCTCAGCTAGGCTGTGCCTGAATTCTTGACCCACAGAAACAGTGAGATAATAAATATGTGTTGTTTCAAGCTGGTAAGTTTGTAGTCATATTACTATGCAGCAATAAATAACTAATAAAACATTAAATGTAAGTGGTTTAAACCCAATTAAATGGAGATTGTCAGATTGGATTAAAAAAAAAAAAAGACGACTCCGTTGTGTAGATGTACCACTACTTCTCTACTCAGTCATCTATCAAAGGACACTTTGGTTGTTTCCACGACTTGGCCACTGTGAACAGTGAAACTATATGCTACTGTTAAGAAAGGTTCTTTAAATACAAAGACACAAGTAGGTTTAAATAAAAAAAAAATATGTACCATGGGGAAATCTCTAAGTACAATTAGAGATTTGTCCATTACTCCTTAAACTTCTATCACTTTTAAGTTCATATAATTATTCTGCTATTAGGTGCATACAAATTTAGGATTGTGATACCCTCTTCCTAAATGGGACTCTTTATAAAATGACCCTCTTTATTCTTAATAATATCATTTACCCTAAAATCAACTTTGTCTTAAAATGGCAACTCTTGATGGCTTCCTGCTGAAGGATTCTGAGGGTTTAAGGGAATGGTGATCAGTTCTGAGTTGGTTGTTATACAGAAATATGTAGCTAATACTATGGCCTAACAGGAAAAATACAGCTATAAAGACAAGTATATTATGACTCTCTTTTTAAGTACACATAGAAAGTTTCCAAATAAATTTAGAAAGTCATGAGAGCTTTGATTTAGAATCTTACAATCAAATTCTCTTAAAGCTTTCACATATTCTGGGCTATAATACAGTTATAAGAAGCTGCAATTATTTCATCAGTCACATGAAGGCTCGGTAGCCCATAGAAGACCCTGTGAGGGATGATAAAGCACTTATCTAGGTAGAGACTGGTCACACGTGTGGCAAC
>PVKE010045433.1:0-12621 GCA_004027555.1 Craseonycteris thonglongyai | reverse complement strand
TGGCCCAAAAAAAACCGCAAAAGTGAAATATTGAAATCAAATTATCAGCCATACTGTGCATTTTTATAACAACTTTTTCATATTTACGAACAAATAGTACAACAACTTATACATTGCAGTTGATAAAAAAATTAAATTGCATTTTAAGTTAGTAAAAATCTATCTTGAAAAAGTGTCGGAAAATCGAATTTTTTAGGTAGCGCATGTACGGAATGCTGCTATCAAAAGTTGGGTCTGGAAATTTATTTTCTTCATGAGCCTATATCTCGAAAACTTAATAAGTGATTTAAAAAATAAAAAATAGTTTTGAACATATATTGTACTTATCTACCCATACCTCACTGGAATGCACCTTATACTCAAACACAGTGTATAAACATAGTATGCATTTCACACCCCTTCTTCCCCCTTAGACTACGCCTATGACAACAAGTCGATCGCGACACAATTTTAAGATAAAAAGTAGATCTTATATACAGAAATGTTGGCCACCCCTGCACTATGGTTCTGCCTGTGAATCGTCTGGTGAGTGTTTTAAAAACAGAGGCTCAGACCTCACTTCTTATTTACTCACTCAGAATTCTCAGGAGATAAGTCTGAAGGAAGCATATGTTTTTAGAAATGGCTTGTGGGGAAGCCGGGATGGCTCAGTGGGTTGAGTGCTCGCTTTGCAGCCCCGGAGACCAAGGATCAAATCCTGGCCCTGGCCAATGCTGACCCATATGCTGAACTGGGGAGTGCCCCCAGTTCAGTTATCACCGGGGTGAAGACCCTGGCCCAGTTCCTGCCCTGTGCAGCCCCACTCCCATGTGTGAAATAAAACTATGTGGAAAAACAAATGATGTGCAACTACGGAGACTGTTCTGGGCCCTCCCCCTTCTCTCTGTCTCTGTCTCTGTATCTCTCTCTCTGTCAAAAACAATAAAAATAATAAATCTTTTTTTAAAAAAAGAAAGAAATGACTTGTGCTATGTATTTTTGTATTCTCTAGTTTTGTGTGTCCTGTGGGCAACTGAACTCAAGTTCTGCTATTTTCTGAGGTGCAGTGTGGACCTAGGATAGAGATAATTATGAAGGAGCCATGTGATCTGACCTGTCCTACAACTGCTATGTATTACTGGGTGACTATGAGAAATCTGCTTCATTTCCATGAGTTTTCTGTTTTTCTCTGCAAAATATATCTTCTATCATCCACCTGTGAACTGTAAAAGGAGTTGTGATGGAGCACAACACTATAGAAAATGTGGGATCTACATTTCCTGATAAGCAATTACACCTTGATTATATATACATTTTTAAAAATTTATAGGACTAGTAATAACATTCTAGCCTTCTATTTATGTCTATATTTATCTTCATATTCTCATTAATACATATCTGCTAATCACACCTTGTTCTTTGTTTAGTTTTTGTTTCAATTTTATTTTAAGTATGGAGGATCATTTTTTTTTCTTCTCTCAGACAAAGGGAGCTTTTCTTGCTTTTAAAGGGCAGATAAGGACAACTCATATCAGGGGTATTGCCATGACAGACTACGGCACTGGTAAGAGTGAGATGATGTTAGCCAGATTAAAGGCTTGATGCTTGAAGAGACAGAGATTAGGCTGAGATGTTTTGGTCTAGGTCTGTCAGATTTAGAGCATTACAACAGAAATGCAGCAATCTCATTGTGAGCTGTAAAGAATGACCCAGGTGCCCCAATAGCCAACATTTAATCTGCTGTTAAATGTCTGGGATCTAAGCATGAATACAGACTCTATAGCTTTCTTACTTGTGAAAAAATCTAAAAATAGTTTAAGAAGTATAAGTAGGGGATTCTGGGATAGCTCAATGGTTGAGGACTTGCCTTGCAATTGCAAAGTCTGGGGTTCAATTCTCATCTCTGGCCCATGCAAACCTATATGCTAAACTGTGCTGCAACTGGTAACTGCAGGGATGGCACAGCAGTGAAGCTTCTCGCCTACCATGTATGAGGCCCCTGGTTTGCTCCCACCCCACGTGGTCCACATCCACCTATGTGGAATGAAACCAAATCACAATTAACACTGTACAACTATGGAGACTGCTCTGCCTCCCCCACTGCCCCATTTTCTCTCTCTCACCTTCCCTCAAAAAAAAAAAATCCTTAAAAGTGTATATATAATGACCTGATATTATATTTATTCATTAATTTATTATTTTTCTTTATTTTCTTCATCTTTTACTTTCTCTCTGTCTCTTCCTTTCTACCATTAAATCATCATCATTATCATAAAACATCATATATACTTCTTATTACTTTATATGTGGCAAATACTATGTTAAGTATTTTACATGAGGTATATCATTTAATCTTCATAACACATCTGCAATGTAGCTGCTATTAATATGTCCATTATTAAAATGAAACCAATTGAGGCTTAGAAAGATTAAGTGACTTGTTGAGTTAACATAGCTAGTGAAGGCAAAGCTGGCCATATCAAAAGCCCATTCTCTTTAGTACAAACAACCCTTTGTTTTCAAAGGGCCTGGTGTAAAACTTAGCCTTATTATAAATCAAAATGATGCCATGGGCCACTCTCTATTATCCTAAACCAAAGTTATTCATTAATTTACATAAAGAGGTTATGTATCTGCTGACTCAAATTAACTTTCACATAGTATAATGACAAGTTCAAATATGAAGTAATTACCGGTAACCTAAACTCTAGGACTTGGATTTGGAAAGCTCTTGATTTCTGTTTAAATTATGATGGTTAACAAAAACAAAAACAAAACCCTAGATACATTCTCTTTTTTGTTTATGTAGACACTTATATACCTACACACTTGCACATCTGCTTACTTCCACAAGTATATGTCTATTTTCAAATTCAAAATTTTCTTAACTTTTCACCATTAATAAACTTTTTATATACAAACGGGAAATTGGGATAACATGGAACTCAATGATCTTCACTGATAAATATGAGGTACTTCCAATGTTTAACCACTGCTATTGTCAGTTAATGATAAATTGTTGAAGTCTTTTGAATGAAGATATGTGCTTTTCTCTTATTATTTTCTTTAAAAAAGTGTGTGTGTATGTATGTGTGTGTATTGTATGTGTGTGTGTATACAGTGTGTGTGTGTATATATATATACACACACACACTGTATGTATATATACATATATATATATATATATATATATATACACACACACATACATAATTTCTGGCAAGTGACAATGTAGGTAAATGCTGTACTTATGTCCTCTCACAACATCAAAATTACATCTAAACTGGGAAAGTTGGGATGGTTCAGCAGGTTAAGTGCTCACTTTGCAGTCCTGGGGACCTACGATCAAATCCCAGTCCCTAACCATGTTGGACCCATGTTCTGAATTGGGATATGCTTCCCATGTCAGTTCGGTTCTCACCCCCCCATCCAACTTTGGCCCCTGGTTCAAGGAGATGTGCCGCCGTGTGGGAGGCCCCTGACCTGGTTCCTACCTTGTGGGTCCCTACCCAACCTGTGTGGAATGGAACCATGTGGAGGACTGATGATGTACAACAGTGCAGGCTGCTCTGGGCCCTCACCCTTCTCTCTGTTTCTCTCTGTCTCTGTCCCTCTCTGTTTGTCAAAAAAAATAAATCTTTTAAAAAGTTACTACTAAATTACAGAACACCATCATTGAGAATTGCTTAATGTCTAGATGAACCAAAGCCCTACAACTAAGAACGTACAGAAGAAACCACTGTAAGACTGGTGAGAGAGATGGAGACATGGAGCAGGCTGGTCCCATATTGCGTGTGACCGTTAAAAATTTGGAGGGATAACTCAGGCTGGGTCCACACTGAGAAGCAAGGGATTACAGTCCCACATAAGGCTCTTAAGACCATAGTTGTAGCGCCAGAGAAAGGTCCCTGTAACTTCTGGTTTTAAAAACCAGCAGAGACTGTGGTTTAGTAAAAGGAGGGTGGCTGCAGTCCCAGGCAATCCTCTTAAAAGGCCCATACACAGACTTGTTGATCAACTCACACACTCTGCTCTCCAAGGCTGGAGCAGCAACTCAAAAGGTACCAGAGACGTATGGGGATAAAATGAGTTGTTTGGCTTCAGGTTGCAGTCTGGAGGTTCAGCTTTCTCCCAGAAAGTGAAATTGGCAGATGTCACTGTTTTTTTGTTGAGCTCTGTCCCTAAATGGCTTGCAGACACTGGTGGCCACTGTATACGAGTAACCACCATTCTGGCTAACATCTCTCCTTTGCCCTGCCCTGGGTGACTCCTGAGGACCCCACCCAACCCAACAATTGGGCACACCCAATCTGTTTCCAGTAGTTTTCCATACAAACAGTTGTCTTTGCTCGTGTATACAGCTTTTACTAAAATCTTCCTTAGGTTGACAAAACCAAAACAAGCAGCATCTGGTTTTGGCATGCATTGTACCTGTTGCTGAGCAGCCCTAAGCCTAGTAGTGGCCACAGCTTGCCTGGGTTTGTGGCTGGGTCTCTTGAGGTACTTCCAAGCCCACCACAGGTAGTAGCTATCTGTGGAATGCTTTGTGGCTCATTCTAGGCAGCCTTAGGCAGGACACAGGTTGCGACTGAATGTAGCCTGCAACAGGTCCCATTTCAGGAGGGGCTGAAACTGGTCACCCAGAGGATAGCTTTGGATCAAGCTGGAGCATCAGTAGCCACCTCCAAGGATGGCACACACTAAGTTCACACTGGGGAAGCACCAGAGTCCTGTGAATGTGAATACTGCTCTGTAGGGTCAACTGCTGCACCAAAGCTCCTCCACTGTAATCGTAGCCAGTCCTCACAACCATTCAGCCTGATGTACAAGCAGCAACCAAGACTCAACTACAGTAGGAGAGCACACATAATCCATATAAGGGATGTACCTGAAGTACCGGTACCTGGCTCTGGTGACCAGGGAAACTGCCACTGTGCACCACAGCACACCTACTACATGAGGACAATCTACTAAAATGAAGAGGCATAGTCACCCTACCTAACACATAGAAACAAATGCAAGGAGGCAGATAAAAATGAGACAAAACAGACACACAAAGAAAAATAAACAAACAAAACATGTCATAAATAAAAGAACAGAACAAAACTCCAGAAAAATAGTTAAACAAGGAGAAGAGCAGAAATCTATTAGATGCAGAGTTCAAAATACTGATCATAAGGATGCTCAATGATCTTGGAGAAAACTTTAACAAAGAAATAGGGAAAATAACAATGGATATAGAAAGCATAAGAGAGAACCAATCAGAATTGAATACATAAATGAGTTGAAGAATATATTAGAGAAAATCCACAGTAGATTAGATGAAGCAGAGGATCAAATTAATGATTTAGAAGATAAGGTAGTGGAAAATACCCAGTCAGAACAGCAAAAGGAAAAAGAATCTAAATAAAATCAGAATCGTTTAAGAGGCTTCTGAGACAACTTCAAACATGCCAACATTCTCATCATGGGGCACAAGAAGAAGAGAGAGAGCAAAAATGTAAAAACCTATTTGGAGAAATAATTACAGAAAACTTTCCTACCTTAGAGAAGGAAATAACCCAGGAAGAGAAGAGAGTCCCAAAGAAGTAGAACCTAAAGAGCCCACAACTAGACACATCATCATTAAAATGTCAAACTTTAAAGACAAAGGAAGAATCTTAAAGACAGCAAGTAAAAAGCTGTTAGTTAGCTGCAAGAAGCTCCCATTAGACCATCAGCTGATTCTCAACAGCAACTTTCCAGGCCAGAAGGGATGGGCAAGAAAAATAATCAAAGTGATAAAAATAAAGGACCTACAACCAAGATTACCCTACTCAGCAAATCTATCATTTATAATTGAAGGACAAATAAAAAGCTTCCTGGCAAGAAAAAAGCCAAAGGAATTTATCAGCACCAAACCAGTATTACAAAGAATCTTAGAGGAACTTATTTTAGACCAAAAAAAAATAATAATAATAATAAAAATAAATAATAAATAAATAAATAAAATACAATAAAAGGATGAATAATAAAATGACAATAACTATGTAGCTATCAACAATTACTTTAAATGTAAATGAATGAAATGTTCCAGTCAATAACATAGGATGGCTGAATGGATATAAAAACAAGATTTTTCCATATGCTGCCTATAGGAGACTCACTTCAGATTTAAAGACACATATAAAGTAAAGGGATGGAAAAAGATATCTCATGAAATTAAAAAGAAAAAAGAAAAAAGAAAAGCTGAGGTTGCAATATTTATGCCAGATGAAATAGACTTCAAAACAAATGCTATAACAACTGACAAAGAAGGTTTTAGTAATCTTACTTCAAGGTATTTATTCAAAGAAACTTAAAATGCTACTCCAAGGGGTCACTGCAGTATTGTTTACAATAGCCAGATGTGGAGACATGCTGGATGTTTGTTGATGAATGAAGAGATAAAGAGGAAATGGTGCATGTATACAACGAGATATCACTCACACATCGAAGAGATAATTGTCTAACCTAATGCAGAACATCTGAAATTAACATAAAACAATATTATATGTCAACTACAATTGAACATTTTAAAAGGGGGATAAAATGTGAAGGGAAATGAGTTTTACAATTCCAGGTATAAAGCAAGTCATGTGGATGCAATATATAGCATAGGGAATTCCGTCAATAATACTGATAGTGTGGTGCAGTGTCAGATGGCTCTAGACTTATGGTGATCACTTCCTTAGGTATATAAATGTTGAACAACTATGGTGTATACCTGAAACTAGTATAATATTGCATGTTAGCTGTATTTTAATAAGAATCTTAACAACAGAAAAAGACGAAACATCTTTATCAGAGGATGATCTTTGGAGAACAAACATCATATCCTATTATCTCTATGTGTTCATATTAATCAAATACTGTATGTATATTTACATGTATATATGAATACAACATAGTAGTTTTTTAAACAGTATTATACATACTTTACTAATTAAAATGGCATTTATCTCAATAGTAGAAATAATGCTTTTTAGAAAAAAAAATTACTATAAACTGTATTCAATAGATTCTTAGAAATAAACTGTGAAGCCCAGAGTTGAGTTACATTTATGTAAATATAACAAATAGTATAAAAATACAGTGTTGGTATTGAAACAAATTGAAGATAAATTTGCCTCATCATTCTTTGAAAGTAAACCCATTTGTTGATATATCTTGGCTAATATTGGAAATGGAAATGTTATACAATCAATTGTAAATAATTTTTAAGATAGAACATTTCTTGGACCTGTCCATTTTTTAGAGTCTAAAAATAAAACTCCTGTCTACAATCAGTTATGTTCTCACACAATGTTTATGAGATCCAATGCTGCTCTATAGATTTTTTAAACCTCAAAATTTAACCATCTTTAAATCTCACTTTTCTATAATGAATCTTGGAATAAGAATAAGGGAAAAACATGTCTGAGCTTCAAAAATAGATTTAAGAAATCCAAAGTTCAAAATCTCGTGTATTTCTTTATACTCAGGTGGATCAGTTTCGGTTTACTTTTTTTCCTTTGGTTTGTATTTATTTATTTATTTATTCATTCATTCATTCATTCATTCATTTATTTATTTATTGACACAGAGAGAGAGATACAGAGACAGAGAGAGAACTGAACTGGGGGAACTCCCCAGTTCAGCATGTGGTTCCGCACGGGCTGGAGCGGGGATTCAATCCTCGGTCCCCTGCGCTGCATGGTGAGCACTTAACCAACTGAGCCATCCCGGCTCCCCCAGTTTTGATTTACTTTTACTTTGCATATAACTTTTTAAAATGTGATTATTTGTTTTAAGGCTGGTCAATTTAAAACAAGGTTAGAGTGTAAGAAATGGGGTGTTTCAAATGGACATATTAACTGTGATCAAATATACAACTGAGGCAAATATATTGGAATAATTAAACAAGTCATTAAATGAACAAACTAGAATTCTATATTACATTATACAAGAACACAACTCTGTAATCTCGTGTATTGTAAAAAGGATAAAAAATTAAACTCTCCCATGATGAACTGTTTTTATAAATGTTATGTTAAATTATTATCAATAAATTCTTAAAGTAACAATCTGTGGGATGAAAGGTAGAGATTAGATAACAGAAAAATTAGATAAATTTCATTCTACATAATAGACAAAAGTAGCTATTTAGAATGAACATGTACAGAAGACTTCATTTTGTGTTACCTAATCCCTGAAGTGCCTTTTAAAACTGAGTTTGGTTATTAGCTACTATATTAAGTTTTAGATTAAATTTATGGCATATATGTTTAGTACTAAAAATGCTGCAACAAATCAGTTTAATCAAAAGACCTGATTGAACCTTTGGGATATCATTACAATCAATCAGTAATTGATCATTTTTAATACTCTCAAAATAATATGAACCATTACACCCAGCCTCTATGAAAAGCTATAATTTCATGCACAGATTTTCTGATTAGCAAATGTCAATACATAAAGAGCACGAGACTTACTACCGTATTTTCCGGCGTATAAGACGACCTATATAAGTATAAGACTACGGGTAGTCTTATACAGCGAATATAGGCTTAAACCTATGTTTTAACTGTAAAATTAGGGGGTCGTCTTATATGCCCGGTCGTCTTATACGCCGGAAAATACGGTAAGTTATTACATGTGAGAAGAAAACAATATATTATTATATTCCTCATGAAAGGATTGGAATAAAAAAATTAGATTTATTCCCTTTACGTTAAAAACAAAAGCATTGAAACAAATGAAAGAATCCAAAAGAGAGTAGTACTTTTAAAGATGCAATGAAATATGCAGCTAAAAACACAAGAAATAAATCTCTTAGTTGTTTGGATCATCCTTTATTTTTCTTATAAGGTGATAAGTTGTAATTAGTACACATGAAATAGAGACCTCTGTGCTCCATCTTCAATATCACAGAAATTTAAAGCTAGAATGTTCTAGCTAGTTGCCTAGTCCAGTGATTTTCAAATAGAAGTACACATCAAAATAATAAGGAATTATAAATTACCCAGGTGGCTAGATCCACCTACTGAATAAAAATTTTAAGCATGTGTATTTTCAAAGACAACCCCCCGTTTAAGAATAATTGAATCCCAACATTTTCATTTTATTGAAGGAGCTGATATCCCAACTAAAAAAAGTACTTGCTTATGTATATTTTGATCCTTACATAAAATGAAAAGCTAACCTTAAATTAATAAAATGATATCATATAAGAAGAACTTGAGTAAATATTTTAATAATCCTTCACTTTACGGTTCCGATAATTTAAGTGACTTATATTCAGAGTTAAGTCATAGAACAAATTAATTTCAAAGCCAGACAATCTTTAAATGTTCTCTCTATTCTTTTAAGTTACCAAACTTATAAGATGTTTAACCTAATCAAGTTTAAAAAATGAGTAAGAGAATTTTTATTTTTTGAGGTTTAATATTTCAGGTGGTAGTGTATAGGACCCATGACTTAAAAGCAATATTAATATACAAGGCAGTTATAGCAAAGATTATATGTAAGAGATAAGGCATTTGAGGCTTGACATGATTTGCCATATTCCTATGTAACAGAAATTATCGAGAATAAAATTTATCATCCTATTCTTTGGTACAAAAATAAATTGTTCATTTCTCCATCATGGAGTATTTACAGTTCTGTATGTTTTGAGAATTCTGAAGCTCCCATGTTCTGACACTGAGTCGGAGTCTTTGTGTTAATTTCCATCAAATGAGATTAAACAAATCTTCATAAAGAGGGGGGTTTTGAAAGAAACAAAGGCTTTTGCATTAGAACAGAGAGCAGTTGGACTGATTCCATCCACACTGATGGAGGGTTTGTAATCCAAGCAAGTGTGCAGGATCTGAGGTTTTACTGGTTCCAACTGGATATGCTGAAGGGATAACAGAGACCTGACCATTGATTAGCTAAGCACCATGTACCTGAGGGGGTATAGGAGGTCCTGGGAGCCAAATTTGGTATAAAATGTTTGGAATCATTTGGCCAATTAAACTATCTTTTAAAGCAGCATGGGGATGACACAACAGGCTTTTCAGTAGCAGCCAAGATGAATCCCAGAACAGGAGATGTTCTCTCATATTTCTGGCTCGAGTCACCCACCCCCAGCTATTGCCTTACAATTCCGAAGGGAGGAAGTAGGCAACTCTGAAATGAATAACATAAATTTTTCAACCATAGGTTGGTAAAAGTGAAGACAGTTTTAATTTATACTATAAAATATATTAATCCAGTTTGGTGTTTACACATGAGTGTTTGAGAGAAAATTTATATCTGTAGTATATCAGTATAAATAATATGTGTACATTTTAACAAAATTGTATATGAATAAGAAGTTTGCTTTTTTTTCATGTTAGTTCTACTGTACAATTTTAGTTTCTCCTGCTGTTATCAAACTTCAGCATTTATTATTCATGTAAGACAGAGGCAAATAAAAGTAAAATGGGAGGGAAAATACTAGAATAATTTGATCATACATACTTAAAATAACCACAAATAAATAGTTATTCTCAAATCCAGCTGAGGGAATAAATCTCATTCTAGCCTTTCTTAACATTTGTATCTCATTATATGCTAAGCATTAAACATTTTCTGTTTTTCTCCCATTGTTTTCTTAGGTTTACTAAACCATAGATAGAAAAAGAAGAAAACTGACTTACTGTTACAAAATACTTCTCATCCTGAATTTAGAGTCTTGATTTTTTTTTTTTTTTTGCTTTTTATCTAAACTCACACTTGCTATGTATAGTTATAAGAAAATACTGTAAACGTGAAAATGTTAATTTAAAGCTACACCATACCAATACCACGTTAAAGAACCAGCAAGCCTCATAGCAGTGGCATTGCCTGTGGATTAATCTTTTTTTTTTTTTTTTAGATTTAAAAATTTTTTAAATTGTTTTTGATGAGAGAGAGAGAGAGAGATACCGAGACAGACAGAACTGAACTGGGGGAACTCCCCAGTTCAGCATATGGGTCTGCACGGGCCCGGACGGGTATTTCATCCTTGGTCCCCAGTGCTGCAAAGTGAGCGCTTAACCCACTGAGCCATCCCAGCTTCCCCATGGATAGATCTTGATAGTACTGCCTATATACAAAAACAAACAAGCAAACCAACAAAACAACAGGCTACTGACTCTTGTAGCCAGATGGGAGTGCCTTGTAAATGGAGAAAATAATTTTTCTGTTTATCATAAATATTAAGTATTTTTCAGAAACATCCCACTCAATGACTTTTCTTTTCTTCACCACTTCAAAGCCTTCAGCATTTCAGTTTGTCTTTTACCAATGAGTTGGTGAAAGAAAGTGAATATGAAACTCAAATTGGACCTTACTTTATTTCAAAATTATGAGATTTTAGCTCTTTCTGCCTGACTTAATGTTTTTGAAATGATATTTTGTTGCAACTTATAGAATGCATTACTTTTTTAATTATATACTATTTATTCTTATCTAAATATGCAATATTTAACATATATTGGTGTAAGACTTAGTGGGTTTGAATGCTCAAACACTATATATTCCAATGGAAGGACTGGCCCTTTACTGGTCTCTGGAAGATAACCACTGGGCCTTGGACTATCCTGCCTGATAACAGTGTGCTTGATCCCTGATACCTTGAGCTATGCCAAATAGTTTATGCTAATGATGTGATTTGTGATGAAATTATTATTATTATTATTTTTCAGTCTGGGGTTTTGGACCATGCTGTATCAGTTTGAACACTGCAGGAGTTAAAGATAGATTAGCTAAAGTCTATGCCTGTTAATAACCTAAATAAAAACCCTGTACATCAAGCTTAAGTGAGCAATCTGACTGGCAACACTTCAGACACGTTTTCACACATCATTTCTGAGACAACTACAGTAAGTGCTGTCCATACTTCTCCACTTGGAGAAGACACCTGAAAGCTCATGCCTGTTTTCTCCTCAACCTTGCCTTTGAGCCTTTCCTTTTCTTCTTCTTAAACTATAACGTTTCCCTGTAATAAACCCTAACCATAAGTAAAACTCCTTATTTGACTACTTCTAAAAGAACAGGGTCCACCTTTTTGCTCCAAATTAGAAGAAGAATTGCCTTGGGCCACACATAAAATATACTAACATAAACAATAGCTGATGAGCTTTTAAAAAAGTTTCAAATCAATCTCATAATGTTTTAAGAATTTGTGTTGGGCTTCATTCAAAGCCATCCTGGGCCACAGGTAGGACATGCTTATTCTAGTCAATCATCAAATTTGAGGGTAAACTTGGAGCCCCAGACACAATAGCTAAAAGCTATCAAATGCTTTAAACATTTTCAACTTTATTTTAAACAGTCTGTTGTCTCTATAACATCTTCTCTTAAAAGGATACTACCAACTCAATGCTGTTTTCTTTCATTCTTTTAATAATTGAAATATAAATTATGGTTTTATTAGTTAATTTTAATAATCTTGTGTGTATTATATTTAAATCCAATAATAAATGATGACAATGTAATTGGTAAACTTTATTTAGAGAATTTTCTTTTCTATTCAACCCTGTTGCTTTCTGCCTTCTTTGTTTTCTCTCCCCCAGGTTTATAAATGTATAATTGACAAAGGGTACAATGTAATAATGTATATATATGTGGTGAAAA
>PVKE010045432.1:0-12622 GCA_004027555.1 Craseonycteris thonglongyai | reverse complement strand
AAAAAAAAAAATTGAAAGCAGCAAATAAACAGGACAGCAAAGAAAAACTTATAGATAGACAATAGTTTAGTGGTTACGAGAGAGTAAGGGGGAAAGGAGGTGGTAAAGGAGGATAGAGGTGGTCAAATATATGGTGATTAAAGGAGAACTGACTCTGGGTGAACACACCATGCAGTATATAAATGATGCATTCTAGAATTATACACTGGAATCCTTTATAATATTACTAACCAATGTCAGTTCATTAAATTTAATAAAAAATATATATTTTTAAATCTTGAATAAAATTTGACTCAAACTAAACAAGGGTGAAAGCTAGTTGAGAGCTTAATTAATAAGAAAAATGTTAAACCAATGTTGTTATTGCTGCAACAATGAGAATAGTTCAATATACTTTTTTCTCATCAGGATGAGTGGCAACAGCATTCCTAAATAAAGGTATAATACCTTCCAGTGGCTTAAACTTGTACAGTAAAGTTGTTACAGGATATTTTTTGTGGTCCTTTGTCAAGTTTGTTTTTATTTCACAAATGTCATGTTTTCATGTAACAAATATTTATTGAAAAATATGATAGGCATTGGGGATATAGTAATAACAAGAGATTGTCTCCAGATCTCATGAAACTCACCACTATCTGAAGAGAGATACAGACAAGTAAATTTTCAATTAAAACAGAGGGGTAAGTGTTATCCTAGGAGTGAGACTGAGGTGATACGAGAGTAATTTAACCCAGTTAGAGGCTGGAAGAGTTATACCAATTTTAAAAACTGAAGGAGAAGCATGAGTCACCCATGTTACTGTAAGATGTAGGAGTGGTTGGGTGGTGGCAGGAATCATTCCTGGAAATGATAAGCATCTCACAGCCTGGGGATGAGAGATCCTGTGATACAGTGAGCGAAGGGAGGGAAAGCCCAGTTTCTACAGTGTGAGACCTGAGAGAGGAGAGGTAAGCCGGAGACGGAACATGGAAGGCATTATAAATCATATCATGAGGCCTGAACTTCACACAGTGCAAAGGAGAGTCATTAGAAGAGAGTGACAGGATCAGATCTGTACTTTAGGAAGACTGGTTACAGGGTGAACCGTGATCGGAAGCAGAGCTGCATTGCTGGTGAGACAGGATAGTTAGTGAAGCCTAGGCAGTTAGGGGAGGGGGCCCCAGCAACCAGCAATCTGTAGTTTCGGTAGTCATGACACCCATGTTTTAGAACGGAGCATACAAACCTGGTGGTCAGGAAACTGAGCCACAGGAGGGTACATTGCCAGGACCCATTGTCATAGCCCCTCAGGTAAAGAGCGAATAAAGAAATGTCACCTGGCTCAGCCTGAACCTATTCTATGTGACTAACCGAGTACGACACCTACCAAGTTAGGAATTAACTACAGGCACCAAACAAAAGCTCCAAGGCATATAGAAGATATACAAGAAAAGCCCCTAAGTGTAGAAACTGAGCATTTCACTTTCGGATGTCCCCTCTCGTCAGAGAGCTGTCCTTCTTTCAGGGGGCATTTCCACTTTCGGGTGCCCCCTATTGTCAAAGAGCTTTTACTCCTTTCCTTTCTTAATAAACTTTGCTGCTTCACCTTTCCTGTGGAGTCCGCGCGTTCATTCTTCGAGTTCATGAGACCACAAACGTTGGACATCACCATTCACAATTGTTCCTGCATCACTAGTATATATGTCTTGTATGAACTAGAGAAACAACTTGTGGATTAGCAAAATGTGCCCCCTTTGAGCAGAGAATTGAACAAATCATGCCCTTTCAACCTTTGTGTTAGGAGCTGAGTTTGGACTGTATTTTGCCTCTATCTACTTCCCCTTGACAAGGCTGGGTAAGTACCTTTGGGTGGCGTACAATCTGCACAGTGGTTCACAATGGCTAAGGGTCATATAGGGAAGCTAGGTGAGAGGTGCTGGGGCATGAACTAAGGATATGCACAGGTGGAGGGCTTTTTGAGATACTCAGAATTGACAATACTTGGAAACTGACTGGATAAAGACAGTAAGAAAAGGAAACAAAATATTTCTGTATTTGTATGTTAGAGTATTTAGCACTTCATCTTCCCAGCTCTCTTTTTTTACTCTCTCCCCAGAATGCAGTCTTGTTCTTCAAAAAGCTCACTGTATAGTTGTGGGGGAATAGAGAGGGCTTATGTCAGATACGTAAACAAATGAGTACATTTGGCAGTTAGAATACAAATGAAGAGTAGAGTGAGGCACAAAAGAAGTGGTCCATTTGCCTGAGAGTGGGGGAGGCAACCAGGAGAGGCAGCATTAGGGTGACACTTGGGAAATTAATGATATGCTTTCTTTACTGCCTGCTAGTTAACTGTTTTCTCTTTGTTTCTTCCCATTATTTCAGTTAATGACTCCATTTTGTTCCCGTCCTTAAGCCTATGCAAACCTTGTTAATCCAATTAATGAATGGAACACTGAACTGGAAAGAACAATTTCTCAATTCTCAGGTGCCTGTTACTATATGGAGGTGGGTGATGAAGCTCAGTTCTTTGCACAGACACAGCAAAGAACTACAGATTAACGAAATAAAGGAAAGCCAAGGAAACTTTAATTGAATGTTTCAAGAGAGAAATGGGACAAGCCAAGAGAGTCAAAGGCCCCGATAGGTTTGGAGTTTGGGTTTTATACCTTAGCCAAGAGCCAGCCCTGTGGGTGTGAAGTATAGACTTAGATCATTTGATTGACAAGTGTAGATCATGTAACTGTTTTCTTTCTGTGGATGCTCTTACCCAGAACGCATACAGAAAAACCCATGAGTGGTGAGGCAAAACCACAACGCTTATTTATTACAATTACATTATAATGAGGTGAAGGTTAAACCAAAGGCAATCTTTAACATTCTGCACAGGCATCGAAAACCAGGTAATTCTGGTTGAGGTCTAATTTTCCTCTGCACCCCCACCCCACTCTTGGGAGAAGTTTTAACATAATAATTCATCTCTGAGGGCTGGGTCCAGGGTGGTCCCTGGGGAGTTGATTCGGTCAGTGATCTGCCCCTCTTGTCCCTCATGACTAACTTTCCACCTAACACCGGGACACCAGGGTCCATGGTTTCAACTCCCTAGCAACTTTTGTTGATGATGCATAGAACATTCATTCAGGCCACAACTGCTGAATTCCAGATAACATTATTTTATTGCAGCCCAGGGAAGCTCTGGGAGGTGATATTTTAACTGTCAAGCCCTTAACCCTGGGAAACCAATTCTTACTTTTCTTTGTTCTTCCTCCTACTTGTGTGCCTTTCTGGCCATCCTAAAAAAGGAAAAGCAAGACTTTGAGACAGAGTTCACTGCCTTCCCTAAACATTGGCCTTTGGAATAAACCTCCTTTTCTTTCCACCAACCTAGTCCCTTGATTATTGGCTCAGGAGGCAGCAAGCAGCAGAACCTTATCCTGGAAACAAAAATCGGCACCCTAGGTGGGCTTGCTCAGAACCAATGAGTCTCCCCACCTCCCCTGAAGGGAGCAGGAAAAGAGCACCACCGCTGGTTCTAAGGCACAGCTGCTGTGGAGGGCTGGCCCCAAGCAGAATGATCGCAGGAAGCCCTAGCAGATGCTAGGAGTTCTTTCATCTCCTGGACTTTTCCCAGCTCTTCACCTCCCTGCAGGGCACTGGCTGCCTGAAAACCCTTAAGGTAGTGGAAGGAAAAGGGTTAGTGAAGTCATGTTGTTCTTTGCTTTTTATGTCTGGCTTATTTTGCTTAGCATGATGATCTCAAGTCGAACATAAAACTGAAAGCAACAAAGAAATAAAACCTCACGGACAGTCAATAGTTTAGTGGTTTCCTGAGGGTAATGGGTGGGGGAGTAGGGAGGGGGAGCTAAATATATGGTGATGGAAATAGTTGTACACCTGGAACCTGTGTAGTTTTTACTAATCAATGTAACCCTAATACATTTAACAATTAAAAAGAAAAGCGTTGTTAGGATTTGGGAACTACGGGTTAGTAAATCTGGGCTTGTACTGGAGTGCACACTGGAAATCCTGTCTTCACCTTTGGGGCTTTCTGCCATTTGGTATCTCGTTTGAGGCCAATCTCCAGTATCGACAGGGGCTTTTATGCCATTCAAGGTACCAGTTTTGGTGGAAGACCAGGTTTTGACCCCCAGCTCTTCACTACTAAGGATTTGTTTTTTGAGAGTACTCATGTTGACTTTGGTTTGGTTTGGTTTAGTTTGGTTTATTTGTAACTTATACTGTTTACCTTTAGTTTGTTTTCTCCTCTCATTGTTCTTTGTTTGTCTTGAGCTGAAGGTGAGGGGTGCTGGGTCATATGTTGGCTAACTGGTCAACCTATAGTTATAAATCAATGATATATTAGATTCTGAGAAGAGATGGCCCCTTAACAGGTCTTTGAACTATTTATTATACCATTTTGCAGTTAGAACTGTTTTGTCAAAGATCAGGGAAATAGGATGAGGTTCCTTATGTGCAAGTTTTTATGATATTACATAATAAAGATTCTATAAAGAAGGGAACTAATTGGTGATTCAGAGAACAGGGAAATCCACCTGTCTCCTGATCTACTTATAAATGCACACCAACTCTATTTTCAGAAACTTGGCAAAAATAGAAGTCTTGTAAAGTTCTTTCTGACCCTCAGTAACATTCAAGGTCTTGCAGATAGCGGGAAATGTAGACAGAGCCGCTATTGCCTGAAGCTGAGGTCACTGAAAAGAAAACAAAAACAAAAACAAAAACAAAAACAAAACAAAAACCTGGGGCACTTTTAAAAACTAGAAGCTAGTCTATCAAGCCAAACCTCCACCCTTTTGTTCCAGCCTCTTTGAAACTGGGGCAAATTGAAGCTCTTAGGTCCTCTCTTCAATGGTTGATAGTTCTATTTGTGTGTATGATCTCTGATATCTATGTTTGTCTATGTTTTATACATGATATAATGCTTCTGCCTCTGGATGGTATTACCAGATAATATGTAATTGGACTTAAAAAATTAAGCACTTACGTGAATTTTAAAAAATAATAAAAACTGATCCAGATACTTTTCAGGATCACGAGATTTGGAAATGTGTTTGATATTAAGGCTGGTTTAAGTTTTACATTTTGTTTCACCTGGGTTTAAAAGACATGTTATCTTTGTTACAAAAATTTTTTAAACAAAATATCAAGGGTAATTAAAATTTTCTAGAGTTATTAAAAAAATAAATAAAATTAAAATAAAAAGTTGTTGATAAAACTCTTCAGTAATAATAGCTATGTTATATACATATAATATACACATGGTTAAATACAGTTTTTCAGATTCTTTTGGTAACTTGAATCCTTGGAGATTTGCTAAGTTAAGTTAAATAATAAAAATCATTAACTATCTAGATATTTCAAAATAACAAAATATTAAAATATTACTTGTTAGGTAGATCTGAGTTCACCTGCTTTTGATTTCTTCTTACAAAAAAAAACCCTAAGAAATAAAGATCTATTAATAAATATGTCTGTACTTTATTAAAAACATAATTCCAAAAATTATCCCTCTAAAGGTTACAAAGTGTTATGGATTTTCTAATGGCATCAGAATAATTTTCCATATTTTATACTGTCTTAATTAGATGCTTGGTTACCTAACAAAACTAAATCTCGGTAAGAGTAAGAACTATGTTTTGCTAATAATTACATAAACTTCAGATTCCAGGACTGCTAAGGTTCATATGCCCATTTCAACGTCAGATATGGGCCAATATAAAGAAACATGGCCTGATGTTTTCCCTAACCTGGCAGGGTGTTATAATCATTCTGGTTTACTGTTGCATCCCTGATAAATGGGTTTAGGCCCAAAAAGGCCAGGAAATTTGTTTCAGTGTGTTTAACAACTGAGACAAAAAAGATAATTAAAAAAAAAAAAAGAAAAAGAAAAAAGGGAACAGTGAGACCAGAGACAGGCCATATTTTTGGCTACAGTTACAGACAGACCAAGGCTGAAGTCACCTCAGAAGGGCCACCCTAGGACCCCCAGAAGAGTAACACCAGATAAGGTAACCTGCTTTAGATATAAATACACCTGACCACTGGAATAAAAAATGCCCTAATCCTCCAAAACAGCTGTGCCTCCTATGCAAACAAAAAGGGACCCTGTAAGAGGGAGAGTCCCATGTTCTGAAGAGAACAGGGACCAACTCCTTCCCTGTAAACCGCTGTGATCCACTGATGGGGCTTCAGGTTCCCAGGGTCTTTCAAGGGGAAAACAAAAGGGGGGCTATTCTCATGACAGTGCAGAAACTGTGGGTAATCCTTAATGTGGCTGATAAGTCTGTGAATTTCCTGCTTAATATAGGAGCCACTTACTCTGGACCTATCTTCTCTGAAATTTGCTCAGTTGTGGGAATAAATAGATCCCCTAGATGTGGCCTTGTACTCAGTTTGTTTCTTGCTTATGGCCTGTACCTCAGAGAAAAAATAAAATAAGCCAATCAGATTTTTAAAAAGAGTCTAGGGGAAGGTTTTTGACAGGAGACCTCTATGCCCTGGCTCCAACTCCAGATACCCCAATTGCTTTCAGGCTGCAGGGAGTCGATAACTGAGTCCACTTCCCTCAAATCAAACCTATTTCATTTAAGTGTCCCTAGAACTCTCCCAGAGAAGACTGTCACTCCTGCTCCTACGAGCCAATCGACATTAAGCTCCTTTTCAAACAGACAAGCAAGTCAATCTTCCAAGACTGATAAGTACTGATGACTAACCCCAGACTCCAGGATTTGTTACTTTCTAGGGGTGTCCAACCCTGGACGACACTGGAAGAATTGTCTTCAGCCACACATACAAGACAATAACACTACCCAGAGCTGATGAGCTTAAAAAAAAAAAAAGTCACAAATAATCTCATAACGTTGGGCCACATTCAATGTGGTCCTGGGCCACATGCGGCCCGTGGGCTGCAGGTTGGATAAGCTTGCTTGAGTGTTTTGGCTTTCTTCCCTGGACTCCTCTGGGAAAAATGAAAAGCTAATATATTTGTAAATATTTTCTAATGTAATAGCCAGAGACAAGAGCCTCCCTGACTGCTATATATGTCAGGAAGAGCCCGCTCCATTCTATAATAGATTAGCAATACTCTGATGCCCACAGGTAGGAATGACACCCATTTCACCTGCAAGCAACTGGAGCGGCCTTCTTCCTGGTTTCTGTCAGGGCTCTCTAACTAATTCTATTGATCCTCCCTTCATACACTACTCTGAATTTTTTTTTTTTTTAGTGTATTTCTTCTTTTTATTATTATTTTTATTTATTTTTACATCTGATGCTCCCTCCCCATGCCCCCCCAGCCCGCCCCCTTCACCACCCCACCCCCACCCCATACAACCATCAAACCACTGACTGTGTCCATGAGTGTTTCTTCGTTACTTTCAATTTTATATTCCACCTGTGAGTGACGTCATATGTTTCTTGATTCTTTCAGTCTGACTTATTTCTCTTAATAAGATGTTTTCAAGGTTCATCCATGTTGTCACAAATTGCTGTATTTCATCTTTTCTTATTGCTGTGTAATTAATATTTCATTGTGTAAATGTACCATAACTTCTTTATCCAGTCATCCAACAAAGACACTTTGATTGTTTCTATGAATTGGCCACTGTAAACAGTGCTGTGATGAACATTTGGGTACATATACCTTTGAAAATTAAGGTTTTTAGGTTTTTTGGGTAGATACTCAGGAGAGGGATGGCTGGGTCATATGGTAATTCTATTCCTAATTTTTTGAGGAATCTCCACACAGCCTTCCATAGTGGTTATACCAATTTACATTCCCACCAGCAGTGTATGAGGGTTCCTTTTTCTCCACAGCCTCTCCAGCACTTGTTATTCCTTGTCTTGTGTATTATAGCCATTCTAATAGGTGTGAGGTGGTATCTCATTGTGGTTTTAATTGCTAGTGATGTGGAGCATTTTTTCATGTGTCTGTTGGCTGTTTGTATGTCTTCAGGGGAGAAGTGTCTAGTTAGGTCTTCTGCCCATTTTTTAATTGGATCATTTGTTTTTTGTTGTTGAGTTGTATGAGTTCTTTATATATTTTAGATTTTAGCCCCTGATCAGAGGCATTGTTTGCAAATATATTCTCCCATTTAGCTGGTTTTCTTTTCACTTTGTTGATGGTGTCCTTTGCTGTATAGAAGCTTTTTAGTTTGATATAGTCCCATTCCTTTATTTTTTCTTTTACTTCCCTTGCCTTTGGGGTTGAGTTCATAAAGTTCTCTCTGAACCCAAGATTTATACGTTTAGCACTGATGCTGTCTTCTATGCACTTAATTGTTTTGTGTCTTATGTGGAGGTCTTTAATCCACTTTAGTTAATTTTGGTATATGGTGACAGTTCACAGTCCAGATTCATTCTTTTGCATATGGTTTTCCAATTTTCCCAGGAACCATTTACTGAAGAGGCTTTCTTTTCGCCATTGTATAATTTTTGCTCCTTTGTTAAAAATTATCTGTCCATATGATTGTGGTTTTATTTCTGGGTTTTTGATTCTGTTCCATTGGTCTGTATGTCTATTTTTCTGCCAATACCAAGCTGTTTTGATTATTGATGCTTTGTATTATAGACTCAAGTCTGGGAGCATGATGCCTACAGTCTTATTCTTTTTTTGGAGGATTGCTTTGGCAATTCGGGGTCTTTTGTGGTTCCATATGAATCTGATAATTTTTTATCTATTTCTGGAAAGAATGTCTGTGGGATTTTTATTGGAATTGCATTAAATCTGCATATTGCTTTGGGTAAGATGGCCATTTTAACTATGTTTATTCGTCCAGTCCATGAACATGGAATACCTTTCCATTTCTTCGTATTTTCTTCAATTTCTTTCTTTTTTTTTTAGATCTATTTTATTTTTTGACAGAGTCAGAGAGAGACAGAGACAGAGAGAAGGGGGAGGGCCCAGAGCAGTCTCCATAGTTGTACATCATCAGCTCTTGACATGGTTTCCTTCCACACAGGTGGATGGGGGCTGTGCAGAGCAGGAACTGGGCTGTGGGCCTCCTGCTTGGGAAGCACACCTCAGTGCAGCATATGCATGCACATGGGCCGGTGCCAGGATTGGATTCTCAGTCCTCAAGGCTTCAAGGTGAGTGCTTAACCTGCTGAGCCATCCCAGCTTCCCCTTCAATTTCTTTTAATAATGTCTTATAATTTTCCATGTATAAATCCATCATGTGCTCTGTTAAGTTTATTCCTAAGTATTTTATCCTTTTTGTTTTGATTGTAAAAGGTATCATTTCATTTTTTTCCTGAAGTTTCATTGTTTGTATATAAAAATGCTGTAGATTTTTGTACATTGATTTTGTATACTGAAGATTTACTATATTCATTTATTCATATATTTAGAGCCCTCTACACCAGTAACTAATTCTATTGATCCTCCCTCCATACACTGCTCTGATTTTATAAAAATAAAATGAACGTATGACAGGTGGAATGTACCGTAAAAGTGAAACATGAGAAATTAATGACTTAGTTAGACTTAATCAGTTTATAGTTTGATTCTCCCCCATGCGAGGCTGGCCAAATGGAGCAGGGAACAGCAATACTGTCCTGTTTCAAAAGACATATATGGTCAGCTTACTGACACATTGAATTTAGCCAGTGAGACTAGGATGACCCCACATGCTGTTTGAAATGAGACAGTACCGTTGTTTTCTGCCCCATTTAAAACAATACCTCTGGTCAACTATTCCCTAGCATTTTTTCTTTTTTCTCTTTCTTTCTCTCTCTCTCTCTTCTTTCTTTCTTTTCTTTCTCTCCTTCCTTCCTTCCTTTCTTCCCTCCTTCTTTCTTTGTTTTACTGTTTGCTATTTTACTGTTTTCTCTTTGTTTCTTCCCCTGTTTAAGTTAATGACTCTGTTTTGTTCCCTTTAAGCCTACACATATCTTGTTAATCTAATTAATCAGTGGAGCAGTGAAACTGGAAAGAACGATTTTTTAATTCTCAGGTGCCTGGACACTGGGGTCCATGATTGCAACTGCATGGTAATATTTGCTGATGATGCATAGAACACCTAGACCACTAATGCTGAATTTATGATCATTATTTTACAGCAGCCCTGGTAGGCTCCAGGAGGTAATTTTTCAACTGTCAAGCCCTAAAACCTGTGAAATCAACTCCTAATATTATCGTTATTCCCGCTACCTGCATTGTGTGCCTATAAAAGTTTCTGGTGTCTTAAGAAAGAGAAAGGCAGACTTTGAGATGCCTTCCCTAAATGCTGACCTTTGAAATAATTCTACCGGTACTTTTCTTTCCAACAACTTTGTCCCTTGATTATTGGCTTATGAGGTGGCAAGCAGCCAGACCTTATCCCAGTAACAGCAGTGAGAGTAAATGTTTAAAAGAAAGGTTTGTGGTCAGAAGGCAGACAAGGGAGACTGGGGATGGTGAAGTTAGAAGTGAAGAAAGATGAGGGGCTATGTTGTTCCTGACAAAGGCTCATATGAGATATATCGTTGTGGACTCTGGGGGACTCTGAAAGTCTGTGTCAGATGGATTGAAGTTGTAGGACCAGTTAGGTATGGTGCAATAAGAGATGCTAGAGTGGAGGCCAGAGCCAAATGATAGCAAGTGTGGTTAGTGCTCATTCACTTGACAAATATTTAGATGATTAGACTACTGTGCTAGATGCCTAGTAAACAGAATTGAGTAAAATAGGCAAAGTATCTGCCTTTGAAGCACGCAGAGGCATTTAGATTTTATCTCTAAGGCAGTTTGGGAGTTATTGAGTAATTTTTTTTTCCTATTACTTTCAGGGTAATGTGAAAGACATGGGGAGAGTAAGACAGAGAGACCAGGTAGTGACCTTCTTTATCCAGAAGATGATGATAGAGGCTAAACCTAGGCAATGTCATGGAAAAGGAGGTGGAGAAAGATAAAGATTAAGGAGATGTCACTGACTGGGCTTATGTAGTGATTGAATATAAAGGGTGAGGAAGTTAGAGAGTCAGGGGATGGCCTCCTGGTTACTGGTTTGAGTGACTTGATGATGAGATACTTCTTTTTCACTGTGATGGGATATTCAGAAGGAAGTGTGAGTGAAAAGGATAAATTCAGTGCTTTTTTATAATTATATTGTTTTCTCATCTAAGTTGACAAACATCTAAACAGCTCTTTAAACCATATTTCTAAATCTACATTTGCTGGTTCAGTTCAGTGTGTGTGTATGTGTGTAAGAGAGAGGGAGAGAGAGAGAGAGAGAGAGAGAGAGAGAGAGATGTTCATGGTGATGCATCAGAAGGTGGCGGTGGAATGGGTATTCAGTAGCAGGCTTTCCTCAGATGGCATTATCCACTGACATTAGACTGTGGAATCTGAAGGTTCCTGTTTTGATTTTAGGAAAGAATTTTGATTAAAGTTTTAATATATTTGATAAATTGTACATGGATACATATTTGGAGAAAGGTTCAAATTTTGATAGTTCATACTTCAAATCCAACCAGAGCTCCAAATTATGGAGTAAGTGATGGCCCTATTTTCGTACTGCCAAGCTCTTTTCTGTTTTTCCCATACACCTCTAAAACAATTCTATGTGAAAGCCACTCCTTATTTCTGACAGCCTTATGACATCAGATAACAGAACACACAATGCATAGCGCTTAGTTTGCATTTCTTATGAGGCCAAACATGCCAGAAACCAACATGTTGATCATCACACAGATTATAAAAAACAAACAAACCGCACACAAAAACAAACAGGGCACTAGAATCATAACTCAAATTATTAATCTGCAACAAACTTTACTTGAATAGGTGTATAATAGGCTATGATAGATGCTAAGACTTTAGGACAACTTTCACAAAACAATATAAAATCATTTCCTAAGAATACACTGTTTTTAATATGTCAGTTCTATGTGGTGGGTAGGATTGCCTCACAAGGACACAGAGGCTGTACTTTGTGAAATTCCAAAGACATCTTTAATATGATATGATTTCATTGGATCCCTTTAGAGTAGAGCATGTGATGGTCCTAAATAAGATTTAGGTTTATATGGAAACATAAGATAGAAACACAGGGAAATGAAGCCAATCCAAGTGAAGAAGCCATGCTGGGCACCAGAAGTAGGGAGTAAGGGTCGAAGGGAAGAAAGATGAAGCCATGGACTTGTAAAGAAGTCCAGCATGGGGCATGACTGGACCTTTGCTTGAAGAAGGAAGAACAATGGATTTGGGCAGGTGAACACAATTGTTCTCTATAGGAGGGAAGGCAATAGAAAGACAAGTAGGAGTATGGTACCTAAGGAGTAGACCTGTATGTCAGTGGGTTTGTCATCATACATTTGTGCAGTGATGTTCATTGTGATTGCCCTAAGACCAGTTTATTGAGCAGTGTAAACCTATATATTATTTACACTGGTATAAGCATGAGAAAACCATGTTTTTCAATAGTTATAATGAGCTATATAATGTTGAGTTCCCCTAACTTTCTGGGTAACAATTTTTAAAAATAATGTATCAACTAGTTTCTCTACTTTTGTCACTTCTAGGTATTCAAGTTGTCTTGGTTGGATGGTTAAGACTCAAGTCCTGTTCTTTTTAAAACCTGTATTTCTCACTTGAATAGAAACTCTCCTCACTGCCTTCCTCTAACTCAGGGCAGGCCTCTGTCTC
>PVKE010045431.1:0-12621 GCA_004027555.1 Craseonycteris thonglongyai | reverse complement strand
AGATACTGAAGATAAAGAACACGATCTCATCCTGCATACTGAAGTACGTTGGCTCAGTAAAGGCAAAGTTCTTACAAGATTTGTGAACTTAATTGAAGAAATAAAAACATTTATACATGATAAAAATGAAAATTAGGATGAACTAACAGACTCTTGCTGGCTGGTGGATTTGGGTTTTCTTGCTGACACCATGGAAAAAGTAGATTCTTTCAATTTGGAGTTTCAGGGAAAAGACAAAAATATAGCTGTAATGATAAGCTCTGTAAACGCATTGAAAGTGAAATTGACTGTTGATATCACATCTGCATATCAAGTCTCTCATGCACTTCCCATATATGAGGAAAATGGTAGGTAACAATGAATTAAACGTGTCATTATTTATTGAGACCCTGCAAGTGCTTCAAAAACAGTTTGAAGAGAGATTTCTGCAGTTTACAAATATCGAGCCAATTGTTCCCTTCTGTATCAATCCTTTTACTTGCCAAATAAATGTACCGTATTTTCCGGCGTATAAGACGACCCCCTAATATTACAGTTAAAACATAGGTTTAGGCCTATATTCGCTGTATAAGACTACAGCCTCAGAAGTGGGGGGTAGTCTTATACAGCTAATATAGGCCTAAACCTATGTTTTAACTGTAAAATTAGGGGATCGTCTTATACGCCCGGTCGTCTTATACGCCGGAAAATACAGTAATAGAACTAGCCGCATGTATTGCAGACCTTGTTCAGGGGAAAGCAGAAGGACTAGAGTTAGAAATTTTGAACCTTAAGAACGATATTTTGCTAAAATCCTTAATATCAGAGGACTTATGGAACATAGTCGACAAAGAAAGTTTCCCATTTTTTAAAAAAAAAAGCGGCATATAAAATCAAATTGTTTTTCGGCTCAACGTATTTATGCGAATCTTTGTTTTCAAACATGAATTTAATAAAATCACAATATAGATCTCGACTTACCAATGAGCATCTTAATAATTGTTTGCTAACAGGGTTGTCGTCATACTCTCCTAATTACGAGGCACTGGCCAATAAAATGCAATGCCAAAGATCACATTGACAGATTGGATTTTTTTATGTTTTCTTTTATGTTTTTTTAAATTATTTTATTATATGTGTGTTTTTTATTTACTTTGTATTATATTTTGTATATATGTTTCTCTGTGTGTATATAATTTTTACAATAAATTTATTATTTTAAAATTATTTTTGTTTATTATTTTTTATTCTTGTTCAATAATAAATATCCTTAGAAATAGCTGGTGCCCGCCGCCCTACCAATATTTTAGAATGCGCCCTAGGGTATAAAAAGGTTGGGAACCCCTGGTCCAGACTTTCTGAGTTAGGGTTCAGGCCGGTCTTGAAGGGTATAGGTGGAACAAATATTAAGAAGCGAGGGTAAGGCAGTTTTAATTGGAAGGCCTTGAGTGTGTCCATTTATGGTAAGGGGCATCAACACCAATCTTCCTGGAAAATGGAACCTTTGCTTCTGAAAGGATCTGGTGTTCAAATTTCAGTAGGACCTGGTCCTTTGGTTCTGTGAGTAGGATGGAGGTGAGCTAGAGGTCAGAATGACCTCCTCTGAACATGCTTTCACTGCATGACTCCCAATTTGGGTTTATTGTTTCTGAAAAGCAACTTAGTATCTTGATAAACAGGATAGAAATATATTGATCTGGCTCTGCAGTTACATTACTAGTATTTACACATTTTTTTTTTATAAAACCAAAAGAGAAAAGAATGCACTTATCTTTTACTAAAGTAAATGGTAACTTTATGATCCCTGATATACTTAATGTAATTTTCTTAGTACTTAATTTACTAAGAAAAACAGAATTGGAGTCTTGTGATAAGAGACTAACTTAATATCATGTAATATGTAAATGCATAGCACTTGCAAAAAAATATGGACACATAAATATAAGCTATATTAATAAAAACAAAAATTAAATTCTTTAAAGTCAGAGATCATAAAGTATCCTCAGGAATATATTTAAAAATACATAGATATATTAAAAGTTTTGAACTAGATTGAGAAACTACATTAATTATAATGGGAAATTGAGAAAATGCTAAACTTATTTCTTTGTTACTTTGAAAAAGAGGAAACAATGGTTTTCTGCAAAATAAGAACAACTGATAAAAAAAATAGATACAGATTCTTGAAGACAATAAGAATAATGCTCCAAAGGATTGGACATCTTGGAAAATTAAAAACAAAACAAAACAAGCAAAACAAAATCCCTGCCTTTGTCTTCAGTGTAAGCACACACAGTCGTAGGAAGCAGTCACATAAATGAGAAGGCTGCTAGCCTATCTTTCATAACACGCTCATGCTAATTAAACTTTTATTTTCATTTTATTTACACTCTCTTCTTACTCTGCTGGCTCTATTTTCCAGTCAAACCAACTTCAGAGACTAGAAATTCTCATTAAGAATTAACCATTAAAATAAATTCTTCCAGAGTGACTCCTTTAACTTTTAGTTCATTCAAGGATGTTAATGCTACAGGTGGAATGAAATACCTTTTTATCACTGTAGATAGTCACCAATTTAATTGTGAATGCCATCAAGGAGGAGCACAGAAAATGTTTAGAAAGGTCTTCAGAAAATAAACCACTAGGAAATTACATACAGCACGTGTAAAGAATATTAAAAAGAACTAAGAAAAAGAAAGCAAGCCATTACAAGATATTTTACATTGTTCTCTGTCAAGGTAAATGACTGGTCAGAAAAGCTTATCTCAAAAGTACTGACTCTGGGCTTTCTACAAGATTTAAAAAATGAATTTTCATTTCATATGTATAATTTATATGGACCCAGACTTATTAATCACACTACTGGAGTTATTAAACCAATGTCTCACAAAAGCATAATCAAATACTTGTACAATTTGAATTAGTGTTTGCCAGACATTAGCCACCCTTGATAGGGCTTTCAACAAATTTCTATAAATGCCTGTAGGTGCCACAAAAAAGCCAGTAAAGGAAAAAGGGCAAGAAAGAGTGAGGTTATATGCAGTTACCCAGCCATGATATTTTTAAACTTATAAAATACAGCCTTGCTGAGGATCCATATGACTATAGTTATTCTTTATATAGGAGAAATCTAACACTATTATAAGTTATGCTTAAATAGTTTTCTTTAAAATGTGGTTCATTCCTTTCCTACCCTTCATACTCTCAGTACAATGTCAAACTTAGAACAGGCTTTGTGGTCCATATATTTTCTCCAACTCAGTGTAATTCTTTTTACTCTAGGAAATAAAAATAGAGGATGTGGACTAACATTAAGAATAAAAAAATATTTATCATAGTCTTTTTTACAATTATATAAATTAGATGACAAATAATTGTCATTTCTCATTACACACATCTAATATAATAGGAGATGTAATTATTGCATTTTATTTTTCAAAAATATTTAGGGGCATGAGAAAATGTTATTATATTTTCAAATAATGGCATACAATAACATATGGTTTTATTTTTATACTATATTATAATATTCTTTATGCAACAGGGCATATGTTAGTATAAATTTAAATACCAATACAAATATTAACATTAGTTATATTAAACTTTGTTGTTATGAATGATTTGGGACTTTTTCCCTATTATATTTTCCAAGGTTTCTACAATTTCATGTATTAATTTCAGAATTAAAAATTATACTACTACAACAAGAAGGATCTCTGAGGCACTGGACAGACCAGGTGTTTCAGGTCTCTGCCAAGTACACTGAGCTGTTGTTTTTTTGTTTTTAAATCTATGTTGGCTTCTGAAGAGGGTTTTTTTTACTATACAGATTCCAAGGCCTTACCACAGACTGGATAATGGAAGCTAATAATTCACCAAAAACATTGTAATCTTCTGAAGATCAACCGTACATTGGAAGCCAAGTTTAAATAACCAAGGCAGATGCTTAATGTCTCAATCACTGAACAGCGTTGCTGGCATGGGTCTTGGATGTCATCTATTACAAATGCCTGTTTTGTAAGAGATATACAATGAGCTCAAAAGCTGTGCAACTTCTGACACAGAACAAGACCCCTGGCTGCCTGATTTGTAGCACTCTGCGGGCTTCCCTATATGCTGTTGCCAAACCCAGAGACAACAGTGCTCGTAACCTCGTATAGGTCTCTTAAAATCTGCCTTCTTTCATTCCAATATCTGCATCTACTCCCTGTTGGAAGATGGATAAACATCAACTCAGAGCATTTCAAGCAGCTACCAGCCATCAGACAGTCTTAGAATGACTGCCTACTTGAATCACATCCATTCACCCAGAGATGAAAAGGCTCTGAGATCTTTTCTTTGGCTTTAGGGAATGTATTTCACAGACTTTTTGAGAGCCTCCTAAAAGTGCAATGTAAAATGATTGAAAAGTCACTTATTTTTAATGTATTATTTATTTATTCATGAGAATACGTACTTTGAAAGATAAAAAGTGAATCGAAAACCTGATTATTAAATATGCAAGTCTTTTTTAAAATTTCTAAATTTTATCAACCTGTTTTGAACCAATAGCAGTTTGAGAGTCTAAAAGGTTCCCACCCTTTTTCACTCTGTCATTTTCTTTTTCTTTTATTGTTTTTGACAGAGACAGAGAGAGACAGAGAGAAGGGGAAGGGCCCAGAGCAGTGTCTGTAGTTGTATGTCAGCAATTTTTGACATGATTTTGTTTCACACAGGTGGGCGGGGGCCGCATGGGGCAGGAACTGGGCTGGGGGCCTTCCACATGGGAGGCACACCCCCTAGAGACAGGGGCTGAACTAGGTGGTGAGAACTGAACTGGGGCCTCCTGCATGGGAAACATACCCCAGTTCAGCATATGGGTCCACACAGACCAGGGCCAGGATTCAATCCTTGGTCCCTGGGGCTACAAAGTGAGTGCTTAACCCACTGAGCCATTCTGGCTCTGTGTCATTTTCAGTCCAATGTAGTAATGTCTCTGCTCAAACAGTTTGCTTCTCAAAATTGGCTGACCAGATCTACTGTTTGAAACAGGACAGTACCATTGTTTTCTGTCCTGTTTAAGATGGTATATCTGGTCAGCCTATCTCAAAAGAGTTTTGCAATGTATTTCATTTTTCACTTTGTTGTACAAAATCACATCCACATTTGCTTCATGATCCCTTCATCTTTAGCTCCTTTTGAGAACACTCAGGGGGCAATACCCTTAAGATACCTAGAGATGTTACAGTTTGAGGCACACACTTAATCTCTTGAAAGGGCCTCTGTGTGACTTAATATTGTAAGTGAACTGCTGATTTTTCCATGCTTTTTGCAAAAGATTTTATAGGTAACCCTTTTTATCTATGCCATATTTTTAAAAGCAATTTCTTAATTTTGATAGTTTTTCCATGTTGAAAGACTGAGATTTTTCTAACTATTATGCACTAGTTTCTTTTTGTTTAATAGTTCTTTCCTCAATTAATCTCTTTCCTTTCATATTTTATATAAATAACAAAAGCAAGCAAGGTGGCATTTTCAAAACTTTGATTAAAAATCTCCTAGCTATATAAGAAGTTCATGACTAAAGTTCTGCTTTGCATAAGACTGCAGGAGACCATTTTACTAAATTTTCTGTCAATATATAACAAGGACCTTCCTTCATCAAGTTTCAAAAACTATGTTCCTCTCTTCCTTCTGAGTCCTCACCAGCAATACCTTTCAAGTCTATATTTCTACTAATGGTTGTTCAAGGCAATTTAGGCTTTATCTATCATGTTCCTCAAAATTATTTCAACCTCTGACTATTGCCTAATTCCAAAGCTGCTTTCACATTTTTAAGTATTTGAAAAAAGCACCCTCTTCCAGGCATCAGAATCTGTATGAGTTATATATTCTTATATTACAATCATCACAAACTTGGCAGCTTAGAATAAAACACTTTTATTATGTCACAATTTCTTTGGGTTTATAGTCTGAACATAGCTTAACTGGTCTTCTGCTTCAGTATCTCACAAGTCAGCAATCAAGCTGTCAGCGAGGACTATAGTTCCATTTGAGGCAACAGTTTGTCTTCTAAGCTTATGTGGCTGTTGGCTGAGTTATGGTTCTTGCAGTTGTTAGATTGAGGTCCTCAAAACTTACAATGTCAACCCCCTCTTCTTTGCCACGTGGTCCTCCCAAAATACGGTTGAGTTTTTCATCAAGCCAATAAGAAAAGGAAGACTCTACAGCAAGTCTACTAGCAGGATGAAGACTTATATGAGGTAATTTTGTCATTAGTTTTGCCTTATCCTATTGATCCTAATCACGGAGCAAGTCACATATCTCCCGTACATTAAAAGAGATTATACAAGAGCAGGAAAATCAGCAGTAGAGACCATGAGGACTACCTTAAATTCTGTTCACCATTTAGAGGTATCATGTAGGTATTAATGTTTCATTTTTAAATATAAGAAAAATAGGGAATACATTATTCAAATGGTTATTAGCACACTCAGTAGTAAGATCCCATTTTGTAAGATTTCAAAACTCACTTAATTGCTGCACTTAATCTTATGAATTGCTTGACCTCTTGGATCACCAAGTTCTACCAGTGTAAAATAATGGAAGGGTTACCTGTATCACAGGCTATTAGTAAGATTAAGTGAGATTCATTTTGTGCCTGGCCAGAGTAGAGCTTATGAAATGCTAATAATTATTATAACGAGCATGATTAAAGTTTCTTTACTAAGTCTGTATGAAAAATCTGATTTGCTTAACTTGGATCAATTGTCTACCTTGATCACTGAAACATCTTTCATTATTGATGGTCTTGGCTCATTTTCACCACATGTGAAAACAAAGTGAAGCCTTCTCCCTTAGTTTTATACTGCCCGAGTTCCAAGAAGACTGAGCCCCTTTTAAGAACATGACCAAGACAAGGTGTAAGAATGTGGCCTGCTGAAAAAAGTATTGGATATTTAGTGGTTCTGTCTCTATTATATTGGCTGTAAAAGCATTATATGCTAAACTACCTTGAGAATCAAATCTAAGAATGCCACAAGAAAAAACAAACAAACAAAAAAACTCTCACTTCCAAAGCGTTCAAAGTACGTTTTAGTTCTAATGGAATCCAAATTTAGATTAGTAATAAAACTTTCAACTGAACACTGTTAAACAAGTAGGAAAATACTGCTTTCTTTAAATCCAAAATCTTAAGGAATATCTATCAAAATCAATTTTATAGTAATTTGGCCAAAATTCGTTAAAATCAGTTAATTTTATGAAAACCATCCATTACACATTAAGCATGAAATGTAGTTTGTTGATGCTAAGAGTTTAAAAAGTTTTAAGTCATAGTTCTTGTCTCCAAGAAGTTGAGCTTCAAACAGGGTAGAAATAGAATATATATAATTAACTCTAATGTAAAATAGATAAGATAAATGCTATAAGAACACCACAGTTAAAATGCTAGTGGAGTTCAGAGAAAGATGAGGTTACTTCTGGCTAGATAATTTCACTAAAAAGATGCATTTAAGCTAGATGTCATGTCTGAGACTATTGCTTTTATCTTGCCAGCTTGCTCCTTTCTTTTTCTTGGAGCCCTCACTTTGAAGGAAGCAAGCTGACATGCTGTGAGTGGTTCTATGGAGGAACCCAGAAGAAAAAGGACTGGTCTCTGGCTCATAACAAGTGAGGACCTAAGGTCTGCCAACTGCCATGGGAGATTGATTAAGATAACTGCAAACTTAGAGGACATCTTGCTGGCAGCCTTGTGAGGGACCTTGACAGACAAAAGCTAAGACTGGATTCCTGGTCCAATGTGATATATGTTTGTAGTTTTAATCCACTAAATTCAGAGGTGATTTATTTTTTGCAAAGCAATAGAAGATGCACACACACATCATTATGTGAAGTGTTTCTGCAGATAGATTTGAGACTGGCTCTCATCCCAGTGCAGGTATAGCAGAATGATATCTCCTTTGCCTGTGAATAGCCCTGAGGAAGTACAGAGTCTTAAAAAGCTGCATAAGTTTAATTTAGACCCAGAGTGATATAAGAGCAATGGAAGCAACCAGATATTTTCTGTACCCTTGAGAGTAGAGTGACCTTTACTAAGAGAAACATGAAACTTCAGAGACCTTGCTGTAGGTAAAAAGGGACTATTTACCAGTAGGTTATTTTGATAAAAGACTGAGTGCAAAATGGTAAAATACACCATTCTCAAATAATTCAGTGTGTCCAGATAACAAAGACCAGCTGGTACTCCTTTCCCACATATACTGTGAAACATAAAGTCCTCACATACCCCACCGTCACCTCGTAGAAACTGGTGAGAATTGAAGTGACTCAGGTTAAATTCCTACCATGAATTGGAATGTAGATCTCAAAATATAATTCACAGTGATTTTAAACAAACAGAAAAAGCATAAATAAATGTTACTAGACAAGTTACCTCTCACATGCGTTCTAGAACTTGTTGGCTGAGATTCAAATGAAAATAATACAATTTGTAAATTGAATAAACTGCATTGACAGTTCAATGATGGTGAATTACCTTTACTTTCCTCAAATAAGGACCATTTTGTCCTTGTCTATTTTTGAATAATTATCTGTCAAAGCAAATGGTAAAAAAAAGAATCCCAATAACAGCACAAATTACAAAATAATTATAAATAATTTTAGCAAAGAAGATGCAGGGGCCCTCTTTAAAATAGCCATTTTTAATAAAAAAGTTTGTTAGCATAATTTTAAATTCATACAGACTTATTAAAAATAATACAGAGATCCTGTGTATCCTTCACTTAGTTTTCCCTAAATGTAATACTTTGCAAAATTCTAGACTATCACAACTAAAATAAGAGTAGTGACCTTGATACAATATACTAATCTTTTTCTGATTTCTCCAGTTTTACTTGTAATCACTTGTTTGTGCATGTGTGTGTGTTTACCTCTATAAACTTTTATTATGTGTATACACAGTTAGTGTATCTACCACCAGACAGCCAAAATAGGGAATAATTCTACCACCACAAGAAGGTAATGAAGTGTATAATGTCTAGAAGTCCCAGATCAAGGAGTGGGCAGGTTTTTTCTTTTTTTTCTTTTTCTTTTTTTTTTTCTTTGAGCACATGAAACCCTGGTGTCTCTTCATGTGTCCAAATTTTCTCTTATTATAAAGATACCAATAGATTTGATTAGGACCGTCCCTAATGCCTCATTTTAACTTAATTACCTCTTGAAATAACCTATCTCTAAATATAGTCACATTATAAGGAACTAGGGGTCAGGGCTTCAACATAAGAATTTTGAGAGAACATGATTTAACCCCTAGCAGGGTCATTTTAAAACGGTTATATAAATACAACCATATATAATGTAACTTTTTGGAATTACCTCTTTTTTTTTTCATTCAGCATAATTCCCTAAAGTTTTATCCAAATTGTTATTGTGTATGAGTAGTTTGTTCCTTTTTTTTGCTGGAAAGTAGTTCATAGTATGACTGTGCTACATATTATTTAACCATTCATTATTTGAAAAACAACTGTGTTGTTTCAATGTTTTAGGCTACTATGAATAAAGCTGCTATAGACATTTGTGTCCAAGTTTTTATGTGAACATACATTTTCTATTTCTCTGAGATAAATGCCCAAAAGAGCAGTCACTGGGTCATATGGTAGTTGCAAGTTCAGCTTTATAGAAAACTACCTAACTCTTTCTGGATGATTGTACCATTTTACATTCCCACCAGCAAGTAAAGTGATTTAGTTTCTCTGCATCCTTACTAGAATTTGGTGTTGTGATAATTTTTTATATTAGTCATTCTGATAAGTGTGCAATGATATCCTCTTGTGGTTTTAATTTCATTTCCCTGATGTCTAATGATTCTAAAAATCATTTAATGTGCAATTTACCATCTGTATATTCTTCTAAGTAAAAGCTATGTTCATGTGTTTTGTTCATTTTCTAACTGAAATAGGTTTGTTTTTTTGTTTTGTTTTGTTTTTTACTGTTGAGAGTTTTATTTATTTTAATAATAGTTACTAGTCCTATGTTGGGTATGTGGTTTGCAAATATTTCCAGAAGGCTGAAGCTTACCTATCCATCCTGTTCACATGGTCTTTTCAGGTGTTTAGTTGTTGGAATTCTGGATTAGGCTACAAATTCTAAAATGCTATCTGTGTTCTGAAATATGACAAACCATTAAGGTGTACAGAGACCCATTCAAATACCATAATGTAATATAAATTATAGATTACAGAGATAATTTTTCTTTTTTCTGAAGATGTTCAGAGAAAACCATAATCTGTTCATTCATAAAAAACTGCTAACATTTAGTTATTTCAGGAAGTTCTAACTACTATCCTAAGCACAGCTATACATAAATTTATTCATATGATCCTCCCAAGTATATTATGTAGTAACTCATTATTCTCTCAATTTCATAAAAGTGAAAACTGAAGCTTAGAATGCTTAACTTCTTCTAACCTTTAAATTTTTACCAGAACATAAAGGGATTTGGAGGGACCAAGAGAGTACAAGGATTATTTTTCTGCCATTGAACCTGAAATTTTATTTTTTTAATTGACCTAATAAAAATTCAGTGTTTGATTGAGATTTTCAATTTAATGGCATATTTATCAGATACATGATATTTTATTTATTCACAGGTAAGCATATGAATTTTATTTATCATGTTCATAAACTATTTTTTTGGCTTCATTACATTATTCAACTCATATATATTTTCAGAGTAACTATTACTGTGTTTATTTTTCTCTACTTTGTTAACCATACAGAACTATCAGAATAGTTCTGTACCATTCCTTGGTAACAGATCCCTCAAAAAATATTTATAATGTTATGAATACCCTCGCTTGTACCTCACATACAAATATAATCGCCGTCTCACATGTGTTGATACAATTTCATATGGTTTGCTGGTCCTCTAACAGTACCTCCAAGTTAAAATAACTCAATTTTGTTTTCTTGGTTCTGATTTGTATTGGTCAAATTATGAAACCCCAGTGAGGAAATTTGTTCAGTTTCCACTAAACTCCTGGATGTGGATAAAATGATAAAAATTCTAAATTCCTTATTTGGTTATTGTAACTGATGTTCTACAATGACCTTGGAAGTCAAGAGTTTAGAGTAATTGATCCATTCAATGAAAGTAGTATTCTCTTGTTTGACATGTATTTTCTGCCATATTGAGATGAATGTATTAAACGATAATATTTATAAGCAGACCCTTTTAGTGTCTTCAAGCAAAAAGTGACTTTTCTCACCAAAATAAAAGAAAAGGGGGGGGTGTTTAAACAAGACTTTCATGGCTCCTGTATGTGTAGATTGCTGATCAGGGTAAAGACAACTCAGTTTCCAATAAATAAAGAGATAGTTTAAGGACAAAGAGCTAAAGCTTCATGCAGATGTTCTTGAGATAAGTAGGAAAGTAAGCTAGCAGTATTTTGAAAATTCGTTTGAAAAAAAGGAAAATTCTTTCTTGGAATCAATTTTAATAGGCACTGTACTAGAACCTTTATATTTGTCTTCTAATATATGTATGAAAAATTATCAATGTCTGTGAATAACCAGCCAAATTCTGCACTGCAAAAGTTACATTCTGTCTCTAATTAGAACTTAGAGAAAACAAATCAGATGTGTAAGATAAGATGGTACTGAATACAATATGGAGTCCACAAGAGGAAAACAATGAATCTAGTTCACATGTCACATGTTAAGGGTTATCATAAAATCCTTGGTGAGGAAGAACTGAAGACTGATGACAAAATTTACCACATATCCTTGATGGGTCCATATAAATAGATCATGTTTTTAATAATATTGTTACCATGCTCTCTATAAATTATTTTCACATATTATCAAAACTCCAAATTAAAGAGTTATTTCTAGTACTGTCATGCATAGATGACCACATCATGTCATCATGGAGTCTAATGTATAAATAAGGTAAAGTTAGATAAGCTAACCTATTTGTGGAATCATCTCTCCACAAGATTTGATTTTCCCTGCTTTACTAAAGCCTGTCTGTGCTGTGTGTTCAGTATTACACATGATAGATGTTTCTCTTTGTTGATGCTAAGGTTATGCTATACAAGTTGTTAGGTATTAAGACATACAAGAGCACTTTCAATTTCAATTTTTCTATAGGTACATATTACATTATGTAGAAACATACACACAAACATATCATTTACTGTCCACCTACTTTTGGTTCACCATATATATATATATATATATATATATATATATATATATATATATATATACACACATATATATATATATATATATGTGTGTGTGTGTGTGTATGTATGTATATATATATACACATACATACACACACACACACACACACATACACACATATATATATGGGGGGGGTATTTGACAGTTCTTGACTTATAGAAAGTATACACTCATTTTTTCCTCAATTAAAAGTATATAACTATTTATTATAATTATGCCACAACTTTCAAACATATGTCATCAAATGAATTTTTTTGAAATAACAATGCTACATTTACTGCAGCAGAAAAAAAATGACCTATTAACAGTGACAGTGGCAAAGCAGCAAAAATATTCCTCATAATGAATAAATGTACCTAAGGGATCTAGACACAATTGTGTTCATTTTCTAAGAAAATAATATTACATAAAGTC
>PVKE010045430.1:0-12621 GCA_004027555.1 Craseonycteris thonglongyai | reverse complement strand
GAAGGTCCTTTTCTGGATTGCAGATGACTGACTTCTCATGTCTTCATGCAACAGAAAAAGAGTGAGCTGGGTCTCTGGCCTCTTCTAAGGACACTAATCCCATTCTTGAAGGCTTCACCTTCATGACCTACTCACCTCCTAAAGGTCTCACCTCCATGGCTTCAGCATATGAATGTGTTTTTTGAGGAGGGGGGGTGTGTGTTCAAATATTCAGCTCATAGTGTCTTCCCACTTATTTCTAACACTTAACCACATGTGCTAAATTGGGGATAACAAGTCCTGTTCAACCTTGGGGGTAAAATGGAGAGTCTGAAACAGCAGTGTTGAGGAGTTATGAATATAATATGTAAATATCTTGGGATAAAATGATTGAGAATCATTGGCTTTTGTAGTTATTTCCTGTGACCTGACTATGTGTGTGCCCATGTGTGTAGACACTGTGGTTATGTAGTTTGCCTAGGAAAGCGGGGCTCTAACGAATGTACACAATCTTATTTTTACCCCATCGAATGCTAGAAAAATGGAGGCCACGTCGAATATTACAGCCATCTAAAAATAATGATTACAACAATAATGACAATGAGCACAGCGACCCAATCTACTATGGCAAAGTAGTGTGTAACAGGAGCTTTCCACAGAATAGTTTTCTTAATCTTCACAACTAGTGTATAGGACATATTATTTTTTCCACTTTGCAGAGAGTAAACCTGAAATTCCTCATAAAGGAAAGTGGGAGGTCAAGGACAGGTTTTTCTTTTTAATTCACACAGAAATGAAGGAGAAGTACTAAGTGATTTACGGTCATGCAGAAAGCAGCTAGCTGACTCTAGAAAACCAGGATAACCCTACTGACACCATTTGAAAATGTTTCTGCAAAATGAGCCCTGGTTATATGGTCTTAAAAGATGCTGTCTGGCTCTATGAATTCACTGCACAGAATCTCATCATCCCTACTACCCCTTACAGAACTTTTCATGTAACAGTCACTAAATGACTATTGAATTAAAATGCATCATACAGTCTGCTGTGATTCCCTTGAAGGCAGCTGTAAGTTGCCTGTTTGAGGATCTGGTAATGAACATTAGACCTTACCTCCTAATGGGACATAGAGAACAGGCAGTGCTATTGTGGTATCTACAATTAGTAATGTTAGTTAAAAAGGCTTCTACTTCCAGTACAATTTAAAAAATTCGATTCTTTTGGAAAATGTTAAATCTTTCTGTAATGGAAGAAACTGGTATTTCCTTTAGAGTGTCCCTGGAAATGCAAAACTATGATGAATCTTAATGTTAGTGGCATCTTGGAGACAATAGTATGGATTCTGTGAATTTTAGAGAGAAAGATGGTCATGTGAAAGGGAAGGAAGGCATGGCTTATTCAGGTTAAAGGACCTAACTGAAAACAAATTGTATTCATTCACCGGCTTAGGATTTCTTTCAATGAGCATTTACTGAGTGTGTTCTGTGTGTCCAGAAAAATGCCGTGCTGTGTATGCCCCGGAAAGCCAGAAAAGCAGAGCACAGAGGTGAATATAGTACAGGGCACGGTGGGATGGACAGACTGCAAATCCTCCTGCAGTTTAAAAGAGGCAAGTTCAAGGGACTGGGTCCACTAAAGCAACATGACCATCCCTGGTCTCTGGTTGCACAGCGTTAGCGCTGACCAATGTGCGCTTTTGTGTGCACACTGCACCTGGATATATGATGCCTCACAATCTTGTACATTTTTAGAATATAAGTCACAAAATAAATGATCTTTATTGGCAATTTACTATGTGCTACTGACACTGGGGTATGTACTTTTCATATATTACTTCATATATTATGGAAGATTTCTGTGATATAAAAAGCATAATAAAACGAATACCCATGTACCCAATATGCTTTTTTAAAACAGACTATCATCAAGCTATTAAAATACCTCTTCCCCACTACCATCCAGTGCCTTACTGTTACCCATATAGTATAATTAGCCTGAAGTTTAAAAATAATGTCTTTGATTCTACTTATAGTTTGACTATATAGGTGTATGTCGTTGGCATGCATGTACTTATGTATGTGAATTTGAATTGGTTTTGAGATTTAGAATGAAAACAGATCTACTGTATCCACCCTTCTGTAATTTGGTTTTTGTTTATTTGCAACTCTGTGTTTGTGAGATCAACCCATGTTGACATAAGTAGTTCTAGTTCATTGCTTTTTAATGATGGACTCCATAAAGAAATTCCACATATCATAATATAAATGTAGCAAAATGCATTATATACATTCTCCTTTCCATGGGCATGCCTATGATTTTCAGAATTTATATTTTACCAAAAAATATTCTGCTTACAACATTTTTGAAAATTTTGAAAATATCCACATGGTCACATTCTCAAGAATTATTTAGGAATACAGTCATTAATAGAAATGCTGGACCTTAGGGTAATTTACACATATATTAATTTAAGTATATAACATAGTGATTTATGTATTGACTGTTAATAATTATTATTTATATGTTACCTATGGTAATATTTAAATAGATAATATCTATGAAGTTAGGATAGACTAATAGCTATAACAAAATAGAACCCATATGTATAATTTTTAATGGCTTCAACACCATACTAACCATTTAGTTCTATCCCTTATGCAACGTATAAGGCTTCCAGGCCAGAGGAGAAGGACAGAGAATGTATAATAACATTGAATGAGGCTAACAGAAGTGGTTTCTCCTTCTAGAAGTCCTTGCGTGTTCTTGTTTCTGAAGTGAGTAACAGGCTCTGTCCCTCTGCTTCCAGAAGCCTACAACCACGCTCATGTATCAATCTTGACAGTTTTACAGACCTCTGTTTATCAGAGGGAAGAATCGATTACTCTGTGGGGCCTTAAGGTGACACACAAAGCCAGGTGAACCAATTCCTCTCTTATACAGTACTAAAATCTGCTTAACATTTCATTAATAAGATTCTGCCATTTACTCATATTTTGTTTTTTCATCATGTATAAATATAGATATCTATAGATGTGGGGGTTTTCTTGCTATCATCATTTACATGCTTCTAGAAGGTGAATACATGAGTGAATTGGGGGTCAACAGGAGTCTAGGGTGGGAGATATGCAATCAACCAGCAATTTATACCTTTTTGCAAAGGTGTCACTGGGATAAGTTTCAATTATTTGATGTGTGTTAACTGGGTTCTTTTACTTGATAAGCACCTTGCAGATTCCCTCTATCTCTTTAAATAACAAAGACTTGCACTCATGTTCTTCTGATTTAAAAAAAAATCCTCTGCTCCCTCCCACCTCCTGGTAGATGCCTTAGATGTAAGCCTGGGGTGTCCAACCTTTAGGCTTCCCTGCGCCACACTGGAAGAAGAAGAACTGTCTTGGACCACACATAAAATACACTAACATTAACAATAGCTGATGAGCTAAAAAAAAAATTACAAAATAAAAAACTCATGAATGGTTTAAGAATGTTTATGAATTTGTGTGGGGCTGCATTCAAAGCCTTCCTGCGTCTCTTGTAGCCTGTGGGCTACAGGTTAGACAAGTCTAATGTAGACAAAATGTCACTGTTTCTAAAGTTTTCCTTAGTAAATCTAATATATATAACTAATTAAATAAATGAATGTGCACATACATACATATACACACATTTGAAGGGTTCTGTATACACATGTCTAAGCTTTCTGTATATTTGCCTATGTGTTTGTATATATACATACATATGTGTTTCTGTGAGTATACTCATAAGGCCCATCAACAGAGATCATCACTTTCTAAGTTGTATTTCTCCCAACCACAATGTCATTTTTCTTGGGTCTTATTTATTGTTTGTCTCTTTATTTTTAAAATACTCCAGCTAATTAACACAAAATATTCTGTTGTTTCTCTTACACACACACAAAAAAAACATTTATCAAGCTTCATGCCTCAGATACGTTTCTAGTCAATCTAAGTGCCAATTATAAACAGGTGCATTAAATGTGTGTGACTGTGTGTGTGTGTGTGTGTGTGTGTGTGTGTGTGTGTTCATGAATGCATGTACCTATTAGGAAAAGAGCGATACCATACAGAATAAAGAGCTGTTGACTTAGGACTACTAGGATCAGATTACTGACTTTGCTACCAACAAATTTTGTGACCGTCGAAAATACTGAGATGCTAAAATTGTTTGACTAGCTGTCCTAAAAGTTTTCTTTGAGGGCTAACCTTTTAAAAATCAGCAAAATTTTGTGGTCAAAAGCACAAGTATAGAGGCAGAACACCTATATTGTACTACATACTAAGTACTAAGAGTTTCACTGACTGTTGTAATACTTAATTTATTTAATTCATTTAGCAGCTTAAAAGTGCTTAACAAATAGTGACCAGTTAATAAATGTTAGTAAATTATATTCTCTAAAATATGTAGTCCAATTATGCCATATGAAAAATAGTTCACAACTTAGTGTAATATATAAGGTTTAAAAGATCATGGCATATTAACCATGAAACAGAAAAATTAGATAAAAGAAATAACACATGTGGCATAATTATTAATATATATGCTTCAATCTTATTTGAAAAGGACAAATGCACGTCAAGGGCAGAAGCAAAAATGGGTTTTCTGGTCACAGCAAATGAGCAGTAAGTGCTTTTACAACCTCCCTCCTGCCATTGGGGAAATGTTGGCTCCCATCATCCACTGTCTTCTAGCTGACATCTCCCTCCGATTAAATTGCACATTATGGTGGCTATTGTCTGGCTCTCCAAGGAAAGAACAAATTGCCTTCTGTTTATTTCCTCCATCAATCAGGCAGTGCAATAGGCTATTTCCTCAAACCCTAGAAATATGTCCAGCTCAATTCAAGCCCTAGTGGTTGGAAAGTATCCAAAGTCAGAAAAAAGAACATAAGATGTGAAGACCATAGTGTATAAAAAGGAAGTGTGCCCACGTGGCAGTTTTAATTATGGACTATCTTTCTGACTCCTGGCAAAACTTAATAGTTCTTTTGTGGAATAGTGAAAAATCTATCAGAGTGGAGGTAAAAAGTCTCAGTCTTGTTGCTGTTTCTAGAAAAGCTGTATAATAGCTGACATGCTCCCCTTCATTTCTTTCATTTGCTCATATACAAAATAGTAATGTTAAAATCTTCAGCGTAACATTCTAAGCCTTCTAACTGTGCTTCGCAACTCTTTTTACTTCTGTAGCTCAGCCTCTAACTCCCACCTCTCAACATGACCCATTTCCTAATCATAACTGCCACTATGCCTTCTCCCAATTAAAATAATTCTCTTAAGCAGTTATTTTGCTTTTAGTTACCATATTTTCTTATCAGCTTTGCACACAGTAGCCATGATTATCTTTTAAAAACAGATAATGTAACTTCTCTGATTAAATTTCTCCAAAGAATTACTGTCAAGCATTAATCTAAACTCCACAGCGACCTATATATGACCTGCCATGATCAGACTCCATCCTGTTCTTCAAACCCATTGTCTATCACGTGCCTCCTTGTTCATGATTTTACTTTGGTCATTCTGGTCCCATCGGTCTTTCTCAAACACAGCTCAACATCAGGACCTCTGCATTTGCTCTTCCTGGAATGCTCTTCTGCAGATTTTTGTACAACTGGGTTTTAATCCTTCAGCTTTTTTCAAATTTCTCCTCCTCAGAGACCTTTCCTGATTTTCCTGTTAAAATAGTTTTTAAGACACATGTATCTTCCTTAGAATTTAAGAGTAGCTAAAATATTTCAATTGTTTCTTTTCCATCCTCCCATTAGAATATCTTGTAGAGCAGCAATTGATTTGCTTATTTATTGATATTGTCCTAGATTCTTACAAAGTCTCAAACTTATGATGGGTGTTAAAGAAATATTTACCAAATGAACAAATGACTATGTATCACATATTATCATATCTGACATTGTGAATAATTTGCAGTTGGTTGAATATTTCCACATACATTTCTAAAATCTACTTTTTCTCTGTTACAAATGTGTGATTTTATTTAAAATGTTAATAAACATTATAATAACACCAGTATTTATTGAGACTCCATATAAAAATATTATGCTGTTAGTTACATTATTCCAATGTATAATCAAAATTATTATTGATGTTATGTACTATTTGCTCCATTTTATGGAAATGGTGACCGATACTGGGTGAAGTTAAATTACTTACCAATGGTCATCCATTCAAAGGTGACCCACTAATTAAAATTCAGGTCTATTTGACTCCAAAACCCATTATTTACAACATCTACCTTTTCAGATCAGAAGCTGAATTTAACTTTTCTGTATTAGTAACCATGTGAATGCCATCGACTCATAAAAATGTTATTGTGTTTAACTGTTCCCTGTGTATAATTTGTTCTGTGTCTGACACAAACTTCAGGTGATGTATTTAAAATTAATTTAATTTGATGGTGTTCTTTAGAGGATCTGTGTTTAATATCTTAACTTTTCCATACATGCTCATTACATTCTGACATCTTTCGTGACAGCACTGGCCATGGCTCCTGGGGACGACCTCACAAATCCTTGGCTGTTAGGCTTGTCTATTAGGAGATCATGTGTGTAGGTTCCCCCAGCTGTAAGGCATGGATGGGCATGAAACAGACTTACAGATGTCAGAATGGGACAGAAGGGCATTTGCCTACACTGGAGACAGTGTTTTCAGCTTCCTTGAGAGGGGCCTGGACTTCATGTGACACTTATCAACACAAGTACAGTTTACTATACAGAGAGCAGGTATGGTGTGTGCATGCACACACACATATACCATGTATACATCTACACACACATGCCCCATATATACATCCACATACATGTGCACACACACAGGATATACACATCTATACAAACTTGTGCACATGCATACACCATATATACATCCACACACCCCATATATATATCCACACAAATGTGTATGTATATGCACACACATAAACCATATATACATCCACATGAACCTGTGCACATACACATACCCCATATATACGTCCACACAAACCTATATACATATGCACTCACATAAACCTATATACATCCACATGAACCTGTGCACATACACATACCCCACATATACGTCCACACAAACCTGTATACATATGCACTCACATAAACCTATATACATCCACATGAACCTGTGCTCACACACACACATCCCATATGTACATCCACACATACTATAATACATAAATATATATCTATCTACACAAACCTATGCAAACATACACCTATATATACACCTACACAAACCTGTATATACACACACATGTACCATATAAACATTCACAGAAACTTGTGCACTCTTGCACACCATATATACATCCACACATACCATATATACGTCCATACAAACCTGCACACACATGCACACCACACACACACACACACACACATGCACTCATACATGAATACACATGTGCGTCTGCTGAGCCTTAACAACTAGACATCAGTGTTGTGTTCACTGTGAGTGCTCCACTCCATCCTCTCCACACAGAGTAACTTTAGTGTTTTTCTCCTCAATGATCCCTGGCTTTCGAGTATCAAACCCTAGATAATACTTGTCTCCTGAAATTTTATATTTTTGACCCTAAAACACAAATGTTTCAGAAGCACTAGAACAAAAAGCACTTCTCAGTTGTTGGCAACAAGAGAGAAAATGGTTTAAAATCAAAAACACAATAGTTACCAGCCAACCGTGGTCCAGTCAGACCTGGACTCAAGTCCTCTCCATTTCAAATGTTTTGGGCAATACATGTAACTGTGTATATAAATATCTGTCCTCCATATAAAAGTCGTAGTGAATACTAAATGATATAAATTATTCAAAGAACTTTATAAACTTTAAAATGCCATATAAATGTGAATTATTATGAGTTATTGCCCATTAATCATTTCTCAGTATGAAAGTCTTAATTTTTAAACACAGAAATATTAGCTACTCAGTATCTTCAAAGTCCACTATGTATTAAATTATTTATAATTCTAAATTACAACATCTCATGATTCTATGGACAACTGTGAAGTTCATTATGACCAAGTGGAAGACACTGAATAACTAAAATATTTTCATTTATAGATAAAGTTCAAGTTGAAATGATCAGTAAGCTCTAAAAAACATTATTGCCTATATTATTATTTAGTTCTTTATTTTGAGCTTATACCTTTTTTCATTCTTTTCATGCGTTTGGGGTAAATTCAGGACAGTTAACTAAAACATATCTATGTATCTATCATGTTTAATTGTCTATCAGTTGTTAGAGTGAAATTTTTGAAAAAAAATTCATGTTATATAATAAAAAAGCTAAGTAATTTATGATAATTCTACTTGTTGAAACAACACAACCTAGTTATAATAATTTTCATGAAGATTACATCTTACAAGAAAAATGCTTACAGAGAGAAAGATAATAATAATCAGTTTTAGATTCAATGTGACTACAATGTATTTTAAGCACCCATAAAGAGGAAAGCAATAAGAATTAAAAGGTACACTCCAACATGTCAACAATATATAGGAGCAATAAAACTACACAAATTTTTTGATTGTTCTTTATCATTTCTGTGTTCTATGTTTACTTCTATGGGTAGATAATATTTTGATAATGGAAAACAAATTGGGCAACATAGTACATACATGGAACAATGTTTTTCACATAAAAGTTTAAGTTCCAAGTCTTTTATAAAAATCGAAAGTGTCCATGTATGCGCTGAGCCGTCCAATTATTTCCACAAGCTGGACATGGTGGCAATTTACCAAGAGCATGGTGGTCACACCTAATTTCCATAATTTATGACAGTTGTTTAGCAGCTGCTATTTCTTTTCTATCTAGTTTTTCTATAAAAATATGTATTTTGTAAAAGGATTTGAGAATGACAAGCCTATTTTCGTACCATCAGTGTAGATGATATAGACCAGGTGTGTCCAAACTTATGGCTTCCCTGGGCCACACTATAAGAAGCATTGTCTTAGGGCCACGCATAAAGTAACACTAACACTAATGTTAGCTGATGAGCTTAAAAAAAAATCGCAAAAGTATCTCATAGTGTTCTGAGAAAGTTTACGAATTTCTGTTGGACCACGTTCAAAGCCGTCCTAGGATGCATGCGGGCCCTGGACCGCAGGTTGCACAAGCTTGCTGTAGACAGATAGAAGAACCTGTCATTAACTAGCTATCCAACTGTAGAAAAAAAATTACATATATATTCACAATATAAATATTTGTACCTGTGGAATGGGTTCAACTTTAACGCAGCTATTATAAACAATGCTGTATTCAGTTTACATATGATAACTGAGAATCTGTTTGAAATAATTTATACCAGTTGTTTTTAAACTTTCTTAATGAATGGTGTCTTTAACATCTCAGTAATTTTTTTCAAGGCAAACCGTAGGCCAAAGAACCTAACTAACAGTTCCATTTATTTATTAAAAAGTCTCAAAAACTTAGTAAGTATGTATAACCTAATAACTTAGTAGTATATTCAGAAAATAATTTCTGTTAAATAAAAATTTATTTTTCATATCATTCTTGAATAATCACAATTACTAAAAGTGTAAAGGTGACTTTTGGGCTCTGTACCAGCTCTCAAGTCCTGGAATCACCACCATTTTCCTCTTCTATTTCACACTGATTTTCTTGCTTTATGTTGGTACTTACTTTTTATTACAGCAACCAGTGAAAACTGAGCTTCACAAAGACATGACATCGATGAAAGATATGCAAGGGTATTTCATGTTGAAACTGAAATATCTCAATCTAGTGTTTGCAGAGTTTCTAACAGACATTGACTAACTCTTTCTATATCTCAAAACATTTAAACTGTCCTTCAGAGTCCTCACTATGGTTCTCCAAGATGGCTCACCACATAGTTTCCGAATTATGGATTTATACAGGCATATAAGAAATATAAAGAAATCTCTCCCCTTTCTCTCTCTCGCACTCTTACTCTCTCACCTTCTCTCAAACAATAAAATAAATGTTTAAAGAAGGGGGTGGGGCAAGGGAATTCTGGAATAGCTCAACAGGTTGAACACCTACTTGTCTTACAACTGAGAGATCCGGGGATTGACTTCCAGCCTGGTCCATGCAAACCCATATGCTGAACTGCAGCAAAACTGGTAACCTCCAGGATGGCAGCAGAGGTTCTTGCCACCCATGTGGGAGGCCCCTGGTTTGGTTCCCACCCGCACATGGCCCCACATCCATCTGTGTGGAATGAAACCTTGTCACAACTAATGACATACAACTATGGAGACAGCTCTGGGCTCTCTCCCCTTCTCTCTCTCTCTCTCTCTCTCTCTCTCTCTCTCTCTCTCTCTCTCTCTCTCTCTCTCCCCTTCTCTCAAACAATAAAATAAATTATAAAAAAAAAAAAGAAATATTTAGAAACCTAATATCTACTCTGCCCTTTTGGAGATATGTTTAGATTTAAAGAAATTTAAAAGATCCTTCCATAGAAATATTTAAAGTCCCAGAGCTAAAAGAAGTCTTAAATTGTAGCTAATTCAATTAACCTATATCATAACTATAGTCATTAAAACAAGTAGATTAGAAGGCTTTCCAAAAATGTCTAATTGATATAGTATTAGAGCTAATTAATAGAATATCACTGTTTCAAAACATTTGATGCTTTATTACAATGTTCTGTGGATTTATCAACCTTGATCACTAAAAAACCAGGAATCATATCTTTGGTCTTCTGTCACCTAGTCTTGGTATAAAGGCATTGTATGTAATCAGTTACTATTTCCTTAATTTATTAAAAAGTTCAGATAGGCATTTAGACAGACATTCATGGGAATTCAGGTTTGATTCTTTTGTTCACATCATGATACCTTTGAGAAATTAATTCTTACAGTCATATAATACAAAATACAAAATTTAATTTGCTCACTGGGTTGATAAAAAAATCAGTAGTCTTCTTGTCTCTTGATAACAAATTTTTAAAACTATTCATATTTTATTGAATAGTTTTAAGAATATCAGCTCTAACATACATCCACCTTAAGCTCACCAATTTTCATCTCATTTCACAACCTAAAAATTTGATTATTTTAAGTATACTCAACTCTTTGTTTTTATGGCCCTCAGATTTAAAAACAAGAAAAAGAAGAAGAAAAAGAAAAAAGAGAAAAAGAAAACTAAGCAAAACCAAAGAATTTGTTATAAAAATAAATGACTGTTCACTAACCCCAAATTGATATTAAACTGCATACATTTTTTTATTGATATACTCCTTATTTTGCCTAGCAACTTAATTAAATTATCTTTATAGCCATATGCTATTGTGGCACCTGGGAATTTAAAGTCATATAAAATGCCTACTGTGAGTAGTTCAAAAATCTAGTAAAATACAAGCAAGCAAGTAGCTCTAATAAAATGTGACAGATGCTATGGTAGAACAATCATGATACTACAGAAGAAGAGCAGTTCATTCTATCTGAATAGTTCAGATAAAACTTTAGAGAGAAAGGGACCATTGAACCAAGGGGGAAAAAAATCTGGCCAGAATGAAGGCAAAGTATGAGCATATGTAGAGGATCACATACACATTTAGGACATTTTTGGAAGTGAACACACGGCTAGATGTGTTGAAATTTGAAAAGAAAGAGAGAAAGAACAGAATATTACTCTGGAAAGGTACAGTTCAGAACATTGAGTCTCGGAGGGGTTAAGTAGCTCACATTGACTGAGAGGGATTCAGTATCTCACAATCAAAGCCCCTGGATGATAAATAGTATAATCCCTCCATTGTTAAGACTTAACTGTGCTTCAAGTTTAGCGTTTTTCAGGATATGTCACATGCACCAGAATCATCCGTGTTTCACTCTATTTATTATCTGATCCTGGAATTCGATGTACTTTCAATGACCTTATATTTCCATCACAAAATATGGATAATAGAAATTCTGAAGTATTTGTATGAAAATTGAGAGAATGCATTTATGTTGCCAGTACAATGACTAGCCCACAGAAGTTGTGAAAAAAAGAAAAAGGAAGGAAGGAAGGAAGGAAGGAAGGAAGGAAGGAAGGAAGGAAGGAAGGAAGGAAGGAAAAGTTAGATTATCCCTTCATTCAAAATTCATTAGAGTGCACCCCTTAAATATCCAAATAATTTTTAGTTCACTTTTGGCACTTTCCTCAAGGCAAAGTTAGCAAAATCCAATAACCACAAGAGGTGATAATTAACACAACTGAGAGAAGATACAGTTTAAGTTGATATGATTATATTGTGCCTTTAGTAAAAACTATAATAAATTAGACAGCTCCATTCCCATCTAAAGAGACATCTAATGTTAAAGTACCAGTTCAAGTGAAAAGATGCTGTATTGAAATGTAGGCCTAGATGGCTCAGATCTTCATTTTCCAAGGGAAGCTAAAAAATCTGAGTCTTAAATGAAAAATTTTTCATGTTGTCCAAAGTTTTCTTTTACTGTTAACCAGGTACCTGTGTACCTCTAGCATCAAAAGGACTTTAACTCCATGGCTATTCTGGACCAGTGTTAGAATACTGTGTTATTTTTTTATGCTATCTGTAGAAGCTTTTCATAATTCCAACAGTATGTCCTTGCTTTTGTTCACATAAATGAACTGCCCTCTGATCCCTCTGCCAGCTAGCTAACATGACCT
>PVKE010045429.1:0-12633 GCA_004027555.1 Craseonycteris thonglongyai | reverse complement strand
ACAGACATAGAGACAGAGACAGAGATTGAACTGAACTGCGGGCATTCCCCAGTTCAGCATATGGGTCCGCACAGGCTGGGGCCAGGATTTGATCCCCTGGTGCTGCAAAGTGAGCGCTTAACCCACTGAGCCATCCTGGCTTCCCCTATTCCTTTTTAATTAGGAAGAGAATTACCTCCTTCCTAATGTGAGTGTAAGCTTCTCCCGGGAAATTTCTGACACTTACTACAGCCTGTAATATATTATAGGCCTCCATAGTTACTTGTGTAGAATCAACATGTTTCATGTAAAGAGCTAAGTACTGTGAGGGAATCAAAAAAAGTATTGTACATTGTTATCATGAAGTTTTTCCTATGATAAATGTTTCTTTTTTTCAATATAGTGGTAATTGGTATAAACTGATTGGGGAGATAAGAAATACAGAGATCAGCTGAGAAGTGAGAATAGTAAGTGCTGTGGGAATTTTGAGAATGCAGGGTATGTTGGAATAGCTTAGCCTTATCTTGTTTATGAAGCTCGAGTGAGGAAGGGTTGTCATGGTCCTTGTGGTAAGGGAATGGATTAGATGGGGAGTAGATGAGCAAGGGAATAGGGAGCTTGCTGGGTCCAGCACAAAGCTTCAGGGAGTGTTGGTGCATTTGAGGTATTCTGAGATCCTCTGCACTATGACTATGCACCCTTTACATGATTACCTCCCAGCCTGCCCTCCATAATAAGCCTTGTTGGGAATAAAATACTAGCAGGTTCTTTGCTTGCCTATATCAAAATAGCAACTGGAGAGAGCACTTTTAATTCATTATGTGGGAGAATAGTTAAGAGTGATAGACTACGAAGTCCTCTGTCTCTAGCAGATGTGATAAGGGATTTGGGTGTCCTGTTACTCCTCAAGCTTAGCTTTCCTCTCCTAAATCATCAGGTCAGATATCTTTTGCTCCTATTTCTTGTTACTCAGCTGATGGAGCATCAGGACCACATACCGGTATGTGGTGGGGGAGCTGGAGACCCAAAGGGTGTTTTCTGTCTTCTGCTATACAGAAGGATGGCACTCTGTTTTTCAAAGGATGTCAGGGTGGTTTGCACAGTATTCCAGAACTCATAAAAATCACAAAGTTTTCTCTTAATGCTCTTTAAATGTAATTACTCTAGTAATGTTATATAAATTTGAACTATAAGGGAAGGGAAGGGAAGGGAAGGGAATTGATTTACTTAGACTCTACAGAAATGTAACAGTTACTTTAATTTTGTACTTTTGAAAAGTTTGAAGACATTTTTCTTTGCTGTCTTAAAAATTAAAACCTAAATAGGGACTAGGACCAATATCACTGTATTTACACAAAAGTCTGGGGTTGGGTTTGAGTAAATTGCCTGGATGTGGAATAGATGTTAATGTGCTCTGGCTCTTTGCTTTCTCCCCATGACAGTGGGCCTTTGATAAGGTTAAGAAGAGGAAGCCTGGTGTCTTTTCTTTTACCATATGCTAGGCTGTTAAAATTGGTAACCTGTTTTTTTCATCTCCCCTCTTTGTAGGAGTTCTTTGAAGAAAAATGTGCTTCTTAAATCAGCCCCAGCCTCTCCTTTATACTAAGAACTCCTCAGGATACTATCAGAAAAGAAGCAAATTAAGCTGAAAGCTCATCTGCAACTCGGGAAAACAAAGACACAGAGTTTTGAGGAGTGAAGGTAGCATGGTGTCAGCCATGGGTTATCAAGACACAGCCAGATAATGTGGATCAGTTTCTTCAAACTACGGCTTTTCTGCTGTCTGCTTGCGGTGCTCATGGTGGTGGTGCTGGTTATCAATGTTACTCAGGTAGAGGTGAGTGCTCAATATACTCCTTCATAAGTAAGGGAACCAACTCTTGGGATTTGGGGCTAACTAGCTTGGGAAATGTTTATTAAATTAATTAAGTTAGTTGATCATTGGGAAATTTATTCTGGTCACAGTTCTTGTTTTCATTAATTCAGTAGGTATTTGAGTGCCTACAATAGGTATGTTATATACTTGTACTGTGCTAGTCATCTAGGGTACAGTGGTGAAGACAACAGGTGTGATTTCTTCACTTATGGAGCTCATATTCTAACTATACATGGGAGAAAATATATAATCATATAATAATAGTAAATGATAATTAGCACTTGTGAAGAGTACTATAAAGAAAGGAAAGTGGGCTACTGTCGAGTAGCTTTAGAGCAGGCATGTCCAACCTGTGGCCCAGATTGGCTTTGAATGAGGCCTAACACAAATCCTTAAAACAGGAGATTTTTTTGTTTGTTTTTTAGTTTATCAGCTATTGTTAGTGTCAGTGTATTTTATGTGTGGTCCAAGACAATTCTTTTTCAATTGTGGCCCTGGGAAGCCAAAGGTTGGACACTACTGCTTTAAAGTGATGAAGGAAAGCCTTTTCAAGGAGGGGACCTTTTGTGTGACTCATGGCGAAAAGGTAGAGTATTTCAGGGAGTGATTGATAATGAGTCTGTTTTGAAGGCTACTGTATGGTACTCAAGAGCAGGGATCCTGTCTTACTGAATCCTCACTAGTGCCTAGCACCAAGAAGATACTTAGTGTTCCCCTTCCCCCATCTCTGCTACCCCCTGCATGAATGAACTCCTATATCACTAAAATTTATAGAGTAGTTTCTATGTGAAATGGTGCTGTCCTTTTAATTCCATTGGCTTGTGGTACTTCTTAGGTTACAGGTTCAACTAAATCATGGTGTTTGTTTATTGGGTTTTGCTGTGGACTGAACATTTGTGTCCCTCAAATATTCTGGCCCTGTGGGAGCTCAGGTTACTGCTTTCTTTCATGCTTTCGGGTAGTTCTTTCCCCAGCCTCCAATAGTTTCATTACACAGATGTGCTCTTAAGTATTCTGCTGATTACTCGGGTGGGACCCTCTGTAGATTTCCTGAGTTCTCTCTTTGTACAGCTCTCTCCTGTTCCTCTGTCCTGTGGATTCTGATCAGCTTGGTCTTCTAACATTCTGAGCTCTATCGCCTCACCTTAAGTAGTTCACCAGGTTCCACCTGGATTTTCCTCCCTCTGCTGCAGCTTGGAAATGCTCTCAAGCAAAGGGCAATTACAGGACCACCTCCTTTATTTCCTGTTTATCAGGCATCCTTGTCTTTATTGTCTGATGGCCAGTGTCTGAAAAACCATTGTTTTATATATTAGTTTTTTTTTAAAGGTGGTTGCAGGTAGAAGGGTAAATCTCACTGTTTTTCTATCTTGGCTGGAAGTAGAAGTCTGAGGGACTTGATTTTGAGGGGAAGGAAGTAATAGAGAGGTTGGAGAAGAGAAGGATTAAGGTACCAAGAGGAGGAGGAGAGGATGAGATTTAGAGCATAAATGCAGCATATGACTTTATATAGGGTGAGGCACATGGTACATTGTGAGTGTCTTGTTACCATTTTAATATTAATTATGTAGGAATAATGCTTCCTTCTTTGACCTAGGAAGGAAAAATGCCATGATGGTTGGCAATGTAAATACATTTGCTACTGGAGGGTAGGACATTGAGGGAGTTCTTGTCTAGAGAGGAGGTGGAAGGTGGAAGGAGAGTGGAGCCCAGAAGGTTTGTGTATAGCGGCTTGAAAAGCTGGGGTTGGGAAATGGAATTCACCCTGGAGGATGACAGAGGGGAAATAAATTTCAAGACCATAAGTGTATGCTGTACTCACCTTTATTGGTTTTGTGAGTGTGTTTTACCACATTCAGCAGCCTGGGTATAAGAGTAGAGAAATAAGATAGTTGTGTAGGTCTAGGATAGCTGAGGAGGTAGGAAGAGGGAGAAAGACTTGAGTCCTGTATCATTAATGTTAGTCAGGAAGGAATGTTAGCAAATTCCCCTAATAGTCTTTAGTTCTTGGAAACTTCTAGGCTGAATGTCAGCTAACAGCTCTAATTATCTGAACAAACACAAACTGAACAATAGAGAACGGAGATGGCTGTAATAAATGATTTCGACAATTAAAAAAAAAAGATTTATTTTATTGTTTCTGACAGAGACAGAGAGAGAAGGGGGAGGGCCCAGAGTAGTCAACATACTTGTACATCATCAATTTTCAACATAGTTTCATTCCACACAGGTGGGTGGGGCCCCACAGGATGGGAACTGGGCCAGGGGCCTCCCACATGGAAAGCTGTCCCTGTTAGGAACTGAACTGGAGTCCTTCCACATGGGAAGCACACCCCAGTTCAGCATATGAGTCCACATGGGCCAGAGCTGGAACCGGGACTTGATCCTCGGACCCTGGGGCTCCAAAGCGAGTGCTAAGCCTGCTGAGCCATGGCAGCATCCCCAATTTAGACATTCTGATACTGAAACTAATAAATAGCTCTTTTCCTGGAGTGTGGTAAATGTTTTCCCTTGTTTAAAGAGATCATTTTGTCTAGGATGAGAATATTGTTATGACTTTTAAACTATTCAGTTTATTATTGTGATGATAATTGATTAAAAAAAAAAAAAAGGCTTGGCGGAAAGGTGTGGGAAAGGCTCTGAAACCTGACAGAGTCTCCCCTTCCCTAGTCCCCTTTCCATTCTATAATCCTAATCCTAATTATACTCTTGTGATTAGAGTATCTGAGCATTTTCTAAAATGTACAGACTCAATTTTAATGAAAAAATGTCATATACTATTAGGAGGAGGTGTATGTACCAGTATCCAGTAAAAGGCTGTAGTTGTCTCTGATAAGCTCTCATTGAGCAGGGCCTGTATTTATTTTTTTCTTATTCATTGATATTTTAAGTGTGTGTGTGTGTGTGTGTGTGTGTGTATATATATATTTGATTATAAAGACAATACCAATGTATTAGGGCTCTTGGCTGCAAGTAAAGAAACCTGAATCAAGCTGTTTTGGTTTTTTTTTCTTAATTTTTTAGTTTTTTAAAGATTTATTTTATTGTTTTTGACAGAGAGACAGAGACAGAGAGAGACAGAAAGGGGGTGGGGCATAACTGTCTCTATAGTTGTACATCAGTTTTTGACATAGTTTCATTCCACACAGGTGGGCAGAGTGCTGTGCAGGGTGCCGTGCAGGGCAGGAACTGGGTGGGGTTCTCCCACATAGGAGACACGCCCTCATAGGAGGAACTGGGGGCCAAACCGTAGGCATCCCACATGGGGAGCTCGCCCCAGTGAGATCCGAACTGGGGGCTACACCCCAGTTCAGCATATGGGTCTGCACGGGCCGAGGTCGGGATTCGATTTTCAGACTTGGGCTGCAAAATGAGTGCTTAACCTGCTGAGCCATCCCGGCATCCCCGTCAGACTGGTTTTAATATTAAGAAATATTATTCATTTAAAATAGAAATCAGAAGATATGTTGGGCATAGTTCAGATTCTGTTATTCTGAAGTCTCTCATTTGAGCCCTCCTTTGTGTGTTAGATTTTATCTATGGCTTTTATCCCTTATATGGTTGAATTACAGGATGCTGCCATAACAAGAGGTGGTTGTTTCCTTGCACATATCCAGCTAAAGAGACAGTTCCCTCAAAACCCTTCTCAAGAGCTTACTTGCATCTTTGTGTTTGCAAGTAAAATTCTGATAGCTGGTATCTAGATTTGGCTGTATGCATCCATCCAAAACCTTCAGCAGCTTCTAGTTTTTCATAGTCTAGAATTGGGTCACATGCCCATTTTTGAATCATTCACTTGATCATTCACTTGGGATATCCCTTGATCGGTCAGGCCACTGAGCTGACAGGGCAGCAATCAGCAGTGCATTTTTTTCAGGAGGCAAGGAGTGAAACAGCTGTGGAACAGGCAACCATAATGTTTACTCTAGTCCACGTGCCAGGAGTGATCATTGGTGTTTCCTCTTAGCTCTGAATCTAAAAATATGACAGGCCCTGAAGTTGCCTTTATCACTAACTTGGGATAGAGTTGTCATTTATGAAAATTAAACAAATTGACCTTTTTTGTGTGTTTTTTTCTGGTGAGCCTAAGAAGTTTAATATGATGTAAAATGAAAATGAGAACAGACATGTTTCTCTGTAAGAGATATTAACTTATTTAGCTATTATCAAATGCCAAAATTTTGTTTCTTGTTTTTTGTTAAGTTCATTGGGGTGACATTAATTGATATCAATTACATTGTTTCCAGGTGTACAATTCTACGTACATTGTCTATACATTGTGTTTTTTTTCACTTATGAGTAAAATTCAGGTCTCTTAGCACCAAGTGTCTGGTGATTCTTGGATTGGGCTGCGTGAATCAATCCAGCTGTTCTTGAGTAGTTTGTATGGCTGTCTAAGGAACAAGAATGAGAGTGGGAGAGGAGGAGTGGAACATGGTAGGGAGGAGAGGGAGTGTGTTGTGAGCATATTATGCATGGTTTGGTTTTTAATAGTTTGTCATATCCTCATAACAACTAAAAAGGAAAGGGAGGTTGGACTATTTCCTAAAATGTAATCAGTCAGTAGGTAAGGGAAACTTTACTTTTAAAAAATTGAGATATAATGGACATATAATATGTAAGTTTAGGTGTACACTGTGTTGATTTGAATCATTTATATGTTACAGTATGATTACCACCATGGTGTTAGCTAACACCTCTATCATATCACATAATTATTATTTCTTGTTTTTTCTTTTTTTCCTCAGACTAAAATTTTTTATTATTTATTTATTTTTTAAATTAATTGTTAAATTTATTGGGATGATAGTGGTTGGTAAAAATTACATAGGTTCCAGGTGTAAAATTCTACATTACATCATCTCTGTATTGCATTGTGTGCTCACCACCCAGATTCAGTTCTCTTTCCATCACCATATATTTGATGCCCTCTCCCACCTCCCCTATCCCCACCCCCATTATTTCTTTTTTTGTGATGAGAACAATTAGGATCTTGACTCTTAGCAACTTTGAAATTTGTGATACAGTACTCTTGATAATCACGATGCTGTACATTAGATCTCCAGAACTTAGTTATCTACTAGTTACAAGTTTGTACCCTTTTACAGCATCTCCCCAATTTCCCCATTCACTAGCCCCTGTTTTTATGAGTTAAGCTTTTTTAGATTCCACGTGTAAATGATATTACACATTTGTCTTTCTCTGACTCATCTCACTTAGCATAATGTCCTTTATATCTATCCATATTGTCACAAACAACAGGATTTTCTTTTTCTCATGGCCCCCAAATATTCCATTGCATATACAGTAGACTCTCAGTTAACCAGCACCCATGGGGATTAGTAGTTGCTGGATAAGATTTTGACAGTTGCTTGAGTTCCAGTTAACGGAGAGTCATATATATATATATATATACACACACACACACATATATGTGTGTGTATATATATATATACATACACACATACATACATTATGTATATTAACATAATATATAAAAATATATATAATATATATAAAATACATTTTATATACATTATGTATATACATCACATTTTAAAAATCTGTTTATCCATCAATGGCCATTTACGTTGTTTCAATATCTTGGCCACTGTGGCTAATACTACAATAAACATGGCTGTGCAGATATCTTTTTGATACCTTTTTCATTTCCTTTGAATGTATGAGGGCTGTCCAGAAAGTATCCAACCATGCATGCATCTGTTATTGTTATAGTGACAATGTCTGAATTTTTCCAGACATCCCTTGCATACCCAGAAGTGGGTTTGCTGGATCATGTGATAGTTTTAGAATATTTTTAATTTTTCTGAGGGACCTCCATACTGTTTTTTACAGTGGCTGTACCAATTTTACATCCCACCAACAGTGTACCAAGGGTTTCCTTTTCTCCATATCCTCACCGATATTTATCTCTTATCTTCTTGATGATAGCCATCCTAACAGTGAGGTGATATCTCGTTGTGGTATTGGCATGCATTTCTCTGATGATTAGTGAGGTTGAGCATCTGTTCATGTTTCATATACCTGTTGGCTTATTGGATGTCTTTGGAAAAATGTCTGTTTAGTTCCTCTGCCCATATTTAATTGGACTGGTTTATTTATTTATTTGTTAGTGAGTGATACGAGTTTTTGTTTTGGATATTAACTACTTACCAGATACATGGTTTGCAAATATTTTCTCCCATTCAGTAGGTTGCCTTTTCATTTTGTTGATGGTTTCTTTGGCAATGCAGGAGCTTTGAAGTCTGATGAAGTCCTAAGTGTTGATTTTGCTTTTGTTGCTTTTGGTGTTATATCAAAAAAAATTGTTGCCAACACCAATGTCAAGGAGCTTCTGCTTCTAAGATTTTGCAGTATCAGATCTTATGTTTATCTTTAATCTACTTCAAGTTCTTTTTTTGTGAGTGCTGTAGGTAGGAGTCCAGTTTTACTTGTTTTCATGTGTTTATCCAGTTTTCCCAGCACCACTTGTTGAAGAGACTGTGCTTTCCCTATTGAGTATTTGTAGCTCTCGTGAAATATTAGTAGATTGTGTACATGAAGTTTATTTTGGGCTCTCAGTTCTGTTTCTTTGGTCTATGTTTCTGTATTTATGCCAGTACCACACTGTGTTTTGTTTTGTTTTTTAATTACAGTTGACATACAATATTATATTGGTTTCAGGTATACAGCATAGTGATGAGGCAATTATATAACTTACAAAATCCTCATTTTGATAAATCTTGTTCCCATCTGACACCATACATAGTTATTATAATGTCATTGATTGTATTCCCTATGCTGCACTTTACATCCCTGTGACCTTCCTGTGACTATGAATTTGTATCTTTTGATTTCTTCCCCTTCTTCATCCACTCCTCCAGCCCTCCTCTCATCATCCCAACAATTCCAGCACCCATCTGATACACCACATAGTCACTGCCACATTATTGACTATATTCCCATATTATATCCCATATCCCCATAGCTATTATTTTGTAACAACCAAACTAAACTTACCAATTTCTTCCCCTTATTTTACCCACTCCCCCAACCTACCTCCCATGTGGCAACAAACCAAATGGTTTATATATCTGTAAATCTGTTCCTGTTCTGCTTGTTTATTTTCTTCTTTGAATGCAAACAAAGTCAGTTTGCATTATCTTCCCTTGTTTGACATTCCACTAGTGCAGTATCCTCCATGTCATTTTTTTTTTAAGATTTATTTTATTGTTTGAGAGAAGGTGAGAGAGAGAGAGAAAGAGAGAGAGAGAGAGAAAGAGAGAAAGAAATTGAGAGAGAGAGAAGGGGGAGGGCCCAGAGCAGTCCCCACAGCTGTATATGGTAAGTTGCAACATAGTTTCATTCCACACAGGTGTTGTGGGGCCTTGAGGGCTGGGAACCTTGGTTGCTCAGCATCCTGGTGGTTATAGTTGCGCCCGCAGTTCAGCATATGGGTTTATACGGCCTGGGCCAGGAGTCAAACCCTGGACCTCGCAATTTTGAGGAAAGTGCTCAACTGCTAAGCTGTCCTTGCATGGGATCAGTTTTATATGCTGACCCCTTGGGCAAGACTGCTCATGGCCAGAGAAATGCACTTGAAGCCTTTTCTCCCCTTTTTCCCAACCAGAGAAAGGTCATGCTGTGGTTTCCCATTGCTCCTGTCACTTTCCCTCCTCTCAGAACTAAAGAGAATTGGGCTGCACCTCCAGGTGTGCACCTCTGGGGGCCAAAGTGAGGTTTGTTTCCGGTGTCTCACAGCCCCAGCCTCTGGGCTTCCCTTTTCTCTGTCCTCGGATGGGGTGAGGTCCAGAATGCTCACTCACAGCCTTCTTCCTCCTCCCTCCTGCACATGCAGAGTTCCAAGCAGAAATCTGTGGCTCATGTTTTTTGCCCTCTCCCTTCCCTCCTCCTTAATTTGGGCCCTTGTAGGTACTTCGATGCAATGCAAAGGTCTTTTAGCTGTGTTTTTGAGTTGCATAAGGAATCCTTTGTTTAATTATAGTTGCTTTATTTGTTGTAATCCGCAGGGGAGTTTTCAGGGAGCACCTGTCTGCCACCATTTTTTCTTCTTTCTATCTAGTACCATGTTGTTTTGATTACTGTAGCTTTGTAGTGTAGATTGAAACCAGGACTTACCATGCCTTTGTTCTCGGCTTTGTTCTTCTTTCTCTGGATTGCTTTGCCTTTTGGGGTCTTTTATAGTTCCATAAACATTTTAGGACCATTATTGTTATCCTGTGTATTTCTGTAGTGTTAGTTGTAATGTTGCACTTAATTTCTGATTTTATTTGAGTCATCCAAAAATGTCATTGGAATTTTGATAGAGATTGCATTGAATCTGTATGTGGCTTTGGTAATATAGACATTTTAACAATATTAATTCTAGTTCATGAACATGGGATATCTTTGCATTTGTTTGTGCTTTCAGTTGATTCATCAAAGTCTTATAGTTTTCATTGTACAGATCTTTTATTTTTACAGTTAAATTGATTCTTAATTATTTTATTGTTTTTGGTGGTATTGTGAATGAGTTAATTTTTGAAAAAATATTTTGTTCTTTTTTTTTTTAAGATTTATTTTATTGTTTGGGAGAAGGTAAATGAGAGAGAAGGGTGGGGGGCCCAGAGCAGTCTCCATAGTTGGACATCTTAGTTGTGACATGGTTTCATTCCACACAGGTAGGATGTGGGGCCGTGCAGGATAGGAACTGAATTGGGGGTATCCTGCATGGGGGTGGGAACCTTCACTGCCGTTGCCATCCCATTGGCTACCATTTGTGCCACAGTGCATGTGGGTTTGCACAAGCCAGCGCTGGGTCTGGGACTCGAACCCCAGACCTTGTGATTGTGAGGCAAGTGCTTAACCACTGAGCCATCTCAGCATCCCCTTGGTTGAGTTTTTAGGATTTTCTCTATATAAGATCGTATCATCGCAAATGACAATTTTACTTTGTTCTTTCTAATTTGGAAGCCTTTTATTTTTTTCTTGCCTAATGTCTTTAGCTAAAACTTCCACAGTATAGTGTTGAATAAAAGTGGTGAAAGTGGGCAACCCTCGTCTTATTCCTGATTATAAAATAAAAGCTTTCAATCTTTCATCATTATGATGAAATGATGATTATGAGCATAATGTTAGGTGTAGGTTTGTTGTATGAGTATATGGCCCTTATTATGTTCAAGAATATTCCTTCTATACTTCATTTGTTGAGTGGTTTTATCATGAAAGAATATTGTATTTTGTCCTTTTTTTTCCTGCAACTATTGAGATAAATACATATATATTTTAAATCGTTTATTCTATTAATGTGTTATATCACATCTATTGTTTTGCATATATTGAATCATCCTTGTATCCCAAGGATAAATCTCATTTGGTCATGGTGTAAAATTCTTTTAATATATTGTTGAATTCTGTTTGCTAATATCTTGTTGAGAATTTTTGCATCTGCGTTCATCAGGGATATTGGCCTGTAGTTTAGTTTTCTTGTAGTGTCATTATGTAGCTTTTGTATCAAGGTAACACTGGCCTCATAAAATGAGTTTGAGAGTGTTTGCTCATCTTCAATGAAGAGTATGAGAAGGTTTGGTATAAATTTTTCTTTAAATGTTTGCTAGAATTCTTCAGTGAAGCCATCTCCATTGTCATGCTATAATTTCCCCTTGGGAAGGCTGTATTTCTACAAATTCTTTCCTGTTTGGAGGTATTTGGTTAGGTCAGCTCCATCTAGGTTTTCCCAATTGTGGCTGAGAGGGTTTCTGGGCACATTCACTGGCTCTGGTGGTTCTGCAACCTGTATGGAGGTATCTACCTATTACTGGTTGCACATGTGGGCAAGACTCCTCTCAGGTCCCTTAGCAAATGGTGCTGGATCTCACAACTTTCACAGAGGCACTTTTGATTTTGGATGGATGCCTTATTAGTTGTTAAAAAGGGGGAAAGAAAGGAGGAATGTCTTATGGCCTCACGATGCTGATGTCAATTCTTGTGAAGGGAAAATTTCCAAAGTCAATTTTTTTTTTCTCCTATTACCTTTTTTTTTTCAAATGGACAAATGGTACCCTGTGCTTCTTTAAAATGAAGGCTCTTAATGAAATTCTTTCAATTGAAAATGTTTGCATGTAAGTGTGAAATCTGATCCATCACCTGTTTTGGTACAGCCCAAGAGCTAAGAATGATTGTATAAAGATGAACATTTTCAATAGAAAAGGAACACTAACTTTGAAATAATTCCATTCTTCTCATTATTAGACCTGTATTAGAAAAAAAATTGTATTCAGTTATTATATTTTGAATTTTATCACTAGAAGTTTCGTGGGAAAAAGGTGAGAGGAGGGGAAGCCTGGATGGCTCAGTGGATTGAGTGCTTGTCTTGCAGCCTTGGGGTCTGAGGATACAATCCCGGCCCTGGCTATAAACCCATATGCTAAACTGGGGTGTGCCTTCATTTCAGTTTTCACTAGGGTGCATGAGCTTCCCATGAGGGAGGCCCCTGACCCAGTTCCTGCCCTGTGCAGCTGGTGCTCACCTGTGGAATGAAACTATGTAGAAAACTAATGACGTACAACTATGGAGACTGCTCTGAGTCCTCCCCCTTCTCTCTGTCTCTGTCTGTCAAAAACAATAAAAATAAATCGTTTAAGAAAATGTGAGAGGTAAAATGATACAGATTCTAAGAATACCATTAAAAAGCCTTCATGGGGAAGCTGGGATGGCTCAGTGGGTTAAGCGCTCACTTTGCAGCGCCGGGGACCGAGGATCGAATCCTGGCCCTGGCC
>PVKE010045428.1:0-12588 GCA_004027555.1 Craseonycteris thonglongyai | reverse complement strand
AATCCAAACGGCAACTCCGCGTCTCCCGGTTGGGTGGAGGAGAGTTTAAAGAGCGCAGCGGCTACACAAGACGCGACATGTACAAAGGCGAAAGCTAGGGAAACACTTATACATACGATATCGCAAACATACCAACGAATAGAATAAACCTGTGTAGATACTCAAACAATATTTTAAAATTCTAACAAATGTATAAAAATAAATGATAGTTTTACTTAGTGTTTATGAAAAACTTCTGATGCAGTCAAATAATGGCGGGCGCACACAAATCGGGCCGGGGGTGCCATGGCGCCCGCAGGCATGGGGTTGGGAATCCCTGGCCTAGACCGTCCAAAGTGCTAAGTACTAGTCATGATCACTATTTACTCAGCAAATATTTATTGGCCCAGGTTACTATGGACTGAAAGTTTGTGTTACCCCCAAATTCAAGTCAAAGCCCTAACCTTCAGTGTGATGGCATTTGGAGTGGGACTTTGGGGAGGTAATTAGGCTAATTTTAAGTCAGGAAAGCAGGACCCTCATGATTAAATACTTGCTCTTATAAGAAGAGGAAGAGAGATCTCACTCTCCATGTGCATGTACTGGTACCTAAGAAAGGTCATGTAAACACTGTGAGAAAGTAGCCTTGTACAAGCCAGGAAGAAAGCCCTCACCAAGCACCTGACCATGCCGGGACCAGCACCTTGATCTCGGATTTCCAGCCTCCAGAACTGTAAGAAGTAAATGTCTGTTGCTTAAGCCACCTAGTCTATGATATCTTGTTATGGAGCCTGAGCAGACTAGACCCAACTCAGGTAAGTTTTTCAGCTCACTGGATGCCATTTCCTCAATCAATCCTGGGTTCCTCAACCCGTTTTCCATGCTCTCAGGTGGACCATCAAGTGTCCATGTAGATTTCCTTCAAGTACGTGCTGGTAAACTTTGATCTGCCTATCCAGCCCCATTCCTGGTGTAGCTACCTGCCTGACCAACCCTCCAGCCTCCAGAAGACGCCCACACACAGCCCAGAGCATTGATACTTGAACTCCCCTTCTGTCCCTGTTCCAGCTTCCCTTGCATCTGCTGCTGGACCTGACTCTGTTTTATTGAGTTATTTCTCAGTTTGTAATTATATATTTGTGTAGCTATTTACCACCTGTCTCCTCTAGACTGTAAGCTCTGTTCTGACAGCAGAGACCTTTTTTGCTGATATTGTATCCATTTCCTGTTGAATTGTCTAAGTCCAATCTAACACTCAATTTATTCATTCACTTCCTGGACAACCACTAAGCTGCTCCCTGTCAAACACTCTGATTGGCATTGGACATGCAAATATTACCAAACCATTCCTGCCCTCAAGACTCACTCAGTTTGATGGAGCATCAAGCAACCCAGCATGCTATGATAGATATGAGTGACTGTGGAACAGGGACATAACAAAGGAGAGAGTGAATAATTCTGAGGATCTGAGCATGGGAAAGCCTTCATAGTACTTGTGTTAGGTCTTGATAGTATGAGTAGACATTTCGTTGGCTGACAAAAGAATCTGAGGCATCCCAGGTCAAAGGAAAAGTATTGCAAAGAGCCAAAAAAAAAAAAAAAAAAAAAAAAAGCAGAAACAGCCGAGTGTTCTTGGACCAATAAGCAGATCACTCTGGCAGGAACACAGCCTGCAGTGTACCTATGAGCCCATGGGTGGAGGGCAGCAGGAATGCCTTTTGACATTAGGCTCTGCACAGAATGAGAGTATGGCAGATGCTGTTCCCTCCAGCTAACACTCCCTTTCCCCTTGCCTGGATGTCACCAAACCATTACTTAGTGAACATGTCCACTGTGCTAGCAACTGAGATAAGCACTCTACAGGCATTCCCTTATTTACTTCTCACGACAACCTTAAGAAGTGGGTGTAAATTCTCCCTCTTTTAAGACAAACAAACTCAGGTACCAAGTGACTAAGTTCCTTGCCTGGGACCACACAGGTAATAAGTAGTGGAGGTGTGATTCCTACCTAATTTTAAAAATGCATGCCTTCTGACACCCACTAAGCCTGGATAGGTGTCCTAGAGTCCTTGGTATGTCCCTGTCATAATGTAATTGCCTCTTTCCTTGTCCCCCTGTGGTACTCGAGTCTCATGAAGACAGAGACTTTGCAGTACTCACTACTGTATCCGCACCACCTGGCACAGCACTGGCAGAGTATAGGCATAACACTGCATGTTAAGAATTAATGAATGTGGGATGCCATCATGGCTCAGTGGTTGAGCATTTGCCTCTCAATCGTGAGGTCCAGGGTTTGATTCAAAGCCCTGGCCCATGCAACTCCATATGCTGAACCACGGCACAACTAGTAACCGCCAGGATGGTATGGCGGTGAATTCAGGTTCTCACCTCCCATGCAGGAGGTCCCCAGTTCAGTTCTGCCCCGCCCGGCCCCACATCCACCTGTGTGGAATGAAATCACATCACAACTAATGATGTACCACTGTGGAGACGGTTCTTGGCCCTCCCCTCTTCTCTCTCTCTCTCTCTCTCTCTCTCACACCTTCTCTCAAAATATAAAAACATAAATGAATGAATGCATGAAAGAACAGGGTCTTGAACTCCCCCAGTGTGTATACTCATTCTTGTTCTCTGTCTCTATAGTATAAGAATCCCATTTATTAGACTGAAACCAAGATCTGAGTGCAAAACCCAAGCAAGATCACTTTAGCCCTCTCCCTCTTTGACAAGAGAGCGAAAAGTCCCTGCAGCACCAGCCTCAGAATGTGCATGGACAGAACCCTTCCCCAAATGCAGGGGTGTCTGCCATCAAGCTCTCTTTCCATCCTCATCCCCATCTGTGCACAGAAGAGTTAACATCCCTTAAAAGGTCTGTTCACAAGGCTGCCCTTGGCTGGTATCTGGGAACTTGAATTTCAGGAAAGTTTCCATCATTCCCAGGACTAGTAAGAGTGGCTCACTGTCCTTAAACTGTTTACATAAACAATATAGTTTATGCTCACCACCTATTCCCTTCAGGGAATCTGAACCTTTGGTACATGCTATGCAGAGGATGCCAACATGACATGTCGTCAAGACAACCCCTGGGCACTGAGTCTTTAATGAACTTCCTGGTTGGCCACATTTCACATGTGTTGTCAACGCCTTGCTGTTGGAAGTAAGCATATCCTACGGGGCTCCATGAAAAAGAGGATGCTGGAAGCTTGGCTCCTGTTTCCAGACTTCACACAGACCTTGCCTTTTCCCTTTGCTGACTTAGCTTCACATCCTTTCACTGTAATAATCATAGTGGTGAGTATAACTATATGCTAAGTCCTGTGGTTCCTCCTAGCAGATCATCTACACAGGGTGGCGTCAGGCCTCCCGAGACAGTATCTCTCCACAGAAGCAGGACTGTGAAAATACTTCCTGTCCAGTCCTGTTCACTAACCAGAGGAATCACATACCCAGGGCCTGTAGGGGTCAGGCAAACATGGAAAAGTGTGCAACCAGCTCAGAGGGGCTGGGGAGTAGAAGCAAGTCTAGTAGGCAGCTGTTCCTCAGCTCCTAACCATACCAGCAAGTCCCAGGCAGAGCTGGGCAGTGAGTTTACAACCTCAGGTTAAACCCTTTCCCCCTGCTAACAACAGGTGTCTCCAATTATACAACACACGGGGAGACTTTGACCTTTTTCCAAAACCCAAGAGAAATGCCTTACATCCTCAGACACAATGAGGGTTCCTTTAAAATAAAATATACAATAAAATTAGGGGGCATTTGTCTCAATTTTGTCAAAACAGCAGGAAGGGTGGAACACAACTCATTTTCAGAGGACTCCACAGCAGTGGGCCCCTGCCCTTCTTGAATTTCTTTTCTGTAGCGAACCTGACCTTTATAACACAGACTGTCAGCACCTGCTCTCAGAATCAGCTTATGCCAGGTTATGCTAAGGAGACCAGACAAATGGTAGCACAGATATTAAAGCTAGTAAGCTGAGCAGGCAAGTGCAGGAAAGAGAAAAACTAAAACTCAATGGAAGCTGCTGCTTGCACAAAGACTCTTGTTTCTGATTTACAAAGCTCACCTTGGTTCTAGGTGGCAGGCAAAAGGAGAGACCATGGTCAGTTATGACTCCAGGATTGTGGCCTCTGGCCTATCTTATGAAGGAAAGTCTACACTTGACCCTGTGGCTCCAAGCAGCAAACCCCACCACCCAGTAATGCAGGCCTTCCTGAAAGTAGTGGAAAGGCAAGACCTGTACAACTACCACACCCACCATCCAGGTGACAGCCCAGTCCCTCCCCTATAACCGATATCGCAGACATGTCCTCATTCCCGTTTCCTTGAAGACTGTGGGGCCCTCACTGACCTTGGTGTTCTCATAAGTCTCTGCCCATTCCTTCTCTATCTCAGAGGCTTTCCTTTTTCAGCTACCCTCCCATCACATCAGTACTCAACACTTGTCTATGCCCCCCTTGATTGTACCCACTTCCCTGGCTCCTGAGGAGCCAGGGCCAACCTCAAGCCTTGTCCCTTCCCTCACTCTTGCTCTGGCCCTACACTTCCAAATGTTTCCAAACCACTGAATATCAAAGCGTGATTTCCAGCCCGGCAGCATCAGTATAACCTAGGTACCTGTCAAAGATTCTTAGGGGAAAATTCTTAGGCCCCAACTCAAGACCTACTGAAGAAAAAACTCTGAACTCAGGAGAGGGGCCAGCAGTGTGTTCTAACAAGCTTGCCGGGTGATTCACATACAGATTAACATGTGAGAGCCACTGCACCGCACACTTTCACTTGCCTATGAGGGCGGTAGGGGGCAAAAAATGCTATTTATTTTAAAATTGTGTATTTATTTTTACATGTTTAAACTTCAGTCACCTTCAAGGTGGCTCTCCATTTGATGCAATACACCTATTGTGATGCTTTTTCCACTGCTCAGAGTAATTTTTGAAATCATCGATTTTGATGCCTTTTAGTGCTTCTGCTGTTTTTTGTTTTTACCTCTTCTACATTGGCAAACCATTTCCTTTTGAGGACTTTTTTCATCAGGGAAACAAAAAAAATGTTGCTCAGGCACACTCAGACAAATAGGGAGGGTGGGGCACAGGGGTCATTTTGGTTAAACACTCAGCGCAGTGTGGGCAGGTGCACTGTCACAGGGTATGTTGTTTGTGTAAATCAACCATCACGAAATGCGCAAACACACTGAAAAAGTCTCCAAAAAATTCACTGAAGTAGAACAATGCCTTTCACAATGTCAGCCAGTACACTGGTGCAGATGGGTTCCCAGAACACTCACCTAGCAAGGGAAGCCTGGACTACAAAGGACCTGCCCTCCAGAAGAGAATTCTAGGTTTGTTTTTTTGGTTTTGTTTTTTTTTGGTTCCCCCACCCCTCGTATGCCAAAGTTATCTCAAACAATTCTCAAATGAAAATCATTTTATTTTTCTAAGCCTTTTTTTTTAACTGAACTGGGGGCCTCACCGCATTGGGGAAGCACACCCCAGTTCAGCATGTGGGTCTGCCTGGGCCGGAGCCAGGATTCGATCCTCGGTCCTCGTGGCCTCAAAGCGAGCGCTCAACCCGCTGAGCCGTCCCGGCTTTCCCATTTTATTTTTCTAAATCCAACAGATTTCCCTATTTCTTTTAATGCTGCCAACATTTACCAGTAATACAAGAACAATACAGCAAAACCCAAGTTCAGTATACTGAGCCTCTAATGAAACACTTGTTTTAAAAATTCATGGGGGAAGCCGGGATGGCTAAGCAGATTGAGCACTCTTCCTGCATCCCCAGGGTTCAAGGAATGTATCCCGGCCCTAGCCCTTGCGGACCCATAGGCTGAACAGGGGTGTGCCCCAGTTTGGTTCTTGCTGGGTTAAGCTTCCCATATGGGAGCACCACTCCCCATCCCCATCCCCGCCACACCTGGTTTGGCTCCCACCCCAGCATACTTCCCATGTAGGTGCGCCTCTCATGTGAGAGGTCCCGGGTTCCTGCCCTGCGCAACCGGGGGCCCACATGTGGAGTTAAATTGTATCGAAAACTAATGACATACAACTATGGAGACTGCTCTGGGCCCTTCCCCTTCTCTCTGTCTCTCTCCCTCAGTAAAAAAAAACAAACAGTGCCTGCTTTGTAATTGTAGCATGGAGATAATTTTCTGCATGACTATAGATTTAAAGAAAAAAACAAAAAAGAAACTACTGCCATGCAGCTTGGGAAAGAAAGAACAAAAGTATACTAAGTCATACAAAAGTATCTATCGGTCTAACTCCTTCTGGAAGCAGATGAAAATAAAATAAAGAGTACCCTTATAAAATAAATAGCTTATTAATATTATTTTAGTCTATTATTGTATATTTTAATAAGTAGAATGGACAGATGTTAACCAACACATCAAGCAATATTTTAAAATGTCCACCATTGTACCAATCCATTTTTTATTAACATTTGAGAATGCATGCTTTTTTAGTGGGTATTAAATTGGCACACAGACTATGTCCCTGCCTGAAGGAGTTATTCTCCTTCACCTCCAAGAAACTCTGTTTGTTAATTCTTCACTAAACTCCTTTGAAACATCAGGTCCTATATGCATGGGGCCCTCAAGCAAATATAAAGAACCAAAACTGAATATGAACTTCAAAAGAGCAATGGACTCAATTTACATTTTCAGTATTCTTCTAAATCACTGAAACTAGGGAATCTATTCAAAATTGATTTCCCTCTTTATCTAGTTTTCCCTTAGAAAAGAATAAAAAAAAAAATTCAAGAAAGAATAGTCTAATAAATACACACACAAAAAGATGCTCTACATCATTAGCCATCAAACAAATGTGAATCAAAACCACTTAACACCAACTCGGGTGGCTAAAATAAAAAGACAGTAAGTGTTGAAGAGAATGTGAAGAAATTAGAACCCTCATGCATTGCTGGTGGGATTGTAAACTGATGAAAATACTTTGGAAAACAGTCTGGCAATTCCTGGAAACGTTAAATATAGAGTTGTCATGTTTCCCACTGGTAGGAGTGTACCCAAAAGATATGAAAACATATAACTTGCACATGATCGTAACAGCATTAGTCTTAATAGCCAAAATGTAGAAACAACTCAAATGTTCATCAACAGATGGATAAAATGCAGTATACGCATACAATGGAATATTACTGGGAAATAAGAATAAAGCACTGATACCTGCTACAATATAAAACTTGAAAGCATGCTAAGTGAAAGAAGCCAAACATACAAGACTATGTATTGTATCATTTCATTTTATGAAATGTCCAGAACAGGCAAATCTATAGGCAGAAAATAGATTAGTGGTTGATTAGGGTAGAGGACAAAGGGGGTTGGGAGTTGCCAGCTAAAATGTGGAAGGGGTTCATGGAGTAGTGGTGGTCCTTGTAGGGCAATAAAAACGTCCTAAAATTGATTATGGTAATGGTTGCACAACTCTGTAAGTATACTCAAAACCAATGAACTGTATGCTTTACATAGGTAAATCGTATGAATTACAATCTCATTACATTTGTTTTGTTTTGTTTTTAATGGCCTAAAACTAGAAGAGAATAGACTCAGTTAACTAAAAAAGTGTTAGGTGCTTCAAATGTGTGGTATTTTCTGACTCCTTTGCATTGTAAATTTCTCCCCAAAAGAAGCTATGACATAGCTTTTTATTATCATTTGACAATTTACAAGCACTTTTACAAATAAGGTCCTTTTGAGTTCTTACTATAATTTTAGAGGGAGATAGTTATTCACCTTATTTTATATTCTGGGATATGGCAGCTTGCCCATTTAAATTATCTTCATTCACCCCTTTCAACCAAAGGAAACTGCAATTATGAGGTTTACTACTGCAAAGTCAGCTGGTCAAGGCAGATGTCAGTTCTTCCGCACCTATATCCTGTGCCCATCTTGGGGTGCCATACAGAGATGGCACAGCTGACCAATCTTAATAAGGAGACTACCCATGATTTGATTTTTCTGAGAACTGGCCCTGCTACACTAATGCTACATTCAAGCCAAGAATAATCTTAACTGATCACTCATCAGAGGTCTTGTGTTACCATGGAAAGAACCCTTTGCCCTTTTGGAATTTATATGTTTTGGCTCATCTTGTTATTTGCCTCAGGGCCTTGTACGTGTAGCACCTTGTCATGTAATGTTCCAAAAGATATTAATGAATGCATAGATTGTGGAGGTGAGGGGGAGTTAGCAGGCAGAATTTTATTATTCTACATGGAATGACCATGGACAGAACCTAGAATAGGAAGACCCAGGTTTTTCTTATCTGTAAAATGAAGAAAAAAAGAAGTACCACCACTCTCAATGACATTGTAAAGGTTTAATGAGACTTTATCTGAAAATATTCGATTCACAATAGGAACTAAACAAATTTTCATTGACACTAAATCAAATAGCCCAACACCTTGATCTCTCCTATGGAGACCAGAGGGTTCTTCTGGACATTCAGAATTCTAAACCTCAGATCTTGATAATGATGATTAATATCAAAAGGTGTTGATTAGATTTGCCAAACTTGAAACAATGACAACCTAATTTTAAAGAAGAATGTATTAATTTCATGTTTAATACAAAATTGTACCTTCAGATTATTTTTCCAATATCTTAGTTTTCGTGCTTGCGTGTGTTAATTCTACAAACTCCCAACCCTTATATCAGAATCATCCAAGGTGTGATTAAACATACAGATTCCAATGTAGAGATTCTCATTCAACTCTGGAGCAGTTGGGAGGATTTCCATTTTTACTAAACTACCCAAGAGATTCTCCAGGCATCACTGAATTATTGATAAAACCCTTCATTGGACACTTTCTAAGGAATTCTTTTCTCATGTATGAACTACAAAATAGAATTTGTTCACCAAATAAAACACTGAACTATATTGCAATTTCAGAACAGAACATAGTAGAGAGGGGAAACCTTTTCTCTTTTTGTCTTACTAGAATTTAAAGAAAATAATCTGAAATTCTGTGAATTCAAGAATCTTCTGAAGTAGAAGTTTTCTACCAATTCTTGCCCATTTGAATGATCTTCATTCATTTCAAAAGGACTTTTCAATCAAAGGAAGATGTAAACTCCTTCCTACATGCTGATAACCTCATTCTGATTAAAGTTGTTAATACAAGAAAAGTCAAAGGTCTTAGAAAAAGAATCTAGGGAGAATTTGAAGAATATGCCATTATTTGGCTATTTATTAAATATTCCCAATACCCCTGATCAGGTATTCTGAACCACATTCTTGATCTATAACAATGACTTTCTTAGAACAAGAATGAAACTTGTATTAGTTCAATTCTCATTTATATTCTCACCAAGGGGAAGCCAGGATGGCTCAGTGGGTTCAGCGCTCACTTTGCAGCTCCGGGGACCTAGGATCGAATCTCGGCCCCGGTCCCGGCCCCGGCCCCGGCCTGAGAGGACCCATGTGCTGAACTGGGGAGTGCCCCCAGTTCAGTTCGTTCTCGTTCTCTCTCCCTCTCTCCCTCTCTCTCTCTCAAAAACAATTAACAAAAAAAGATAACATCTATATTCTCACCAAAAAGGAAGTACTCAAACCACAAGTTGGATAATATTAAGCAGATGTAAACATATGACTTTCATTATTGAAAGGTTTTCCTAAATTATACATTTTTTCAACTAGAAATAATGTTGTTGGGAGTATTAGATTCATTTACACATTAAAGCATAAACAAAATACCGGTAATCTGGAGTATTTTACAAAAATTGTTTCAAATTTCCTTTCTGAAGTCTTTCTGTGACCTCTTCTCTATCTATATGCCAAGCAACAACTTTTTTCCTAAAGTTTATTTCAACTACTTTAAAAAATAAATTTGAATCAATATTGAAAAAAAAAAGTAAGCCCAGTATAAACAGGGCATCTAAAATAAAGCCAGGTTAAAAAAAAACACAGAAATTTTACCAGGCATCTATGCTTAATTAGTACAGTTTGAACCCTGGGTAACTATATTCCTTTCCAGTCAAACCAAAAACAAAACCCTCATGGATTAAGACTGTCTCTATTTTAATAAAGCATATGCACTCTAAAAACCTGGAACTATAGTGCCTTGTCCACCAGGCCAGTAAACAAAAATTTCCAAATTTTTGTTCATATTTTGGGAACACGATTTTACTTTTACTTAACATTCTTAATCAACATTTTCTGTACCCTACAAAAAATATCATTAACCATTTCCAGTTCAGGGGCTGGGGAGAGGGGGTAATAGAGTATTGTTTCATAAGTACAGTATCCTTTTGGTTCAAAGAAAATGTTGCGGGATAAATATTGGTGATGGTTGTCCCACATTGTGAACATACTTAGTGCCACTATATTGTATTCTTCAAAACAGTCCAAAAAAAGGTCAATTTTATGTTGTGTATATTTTATAACAGTTGAAGAATGAAAGTTTCAGGAAACAAAGAACTCAAGCTAGTATGCTAGCCACAAGTCCAAATCTCATTAAGGAATCTGCCACCCTGGGATGGAAGGGCTGTGATCCACTAGCTATAATGTGTTTGTCCTGTTTTGGCAAAAGGTTCAAATGTAGGACTGAATGAAAATATGTATCACTTTTTTTTTTTAAGATTTTAATGTTTTTGACAGAGACAGAGAGAGACTGAGAGAATGGGGAGGGCCCAGAGCAGTCTCCATAGTTGTACATCATCAGTTTTCTACATGTTTCATTCCACACAGGTGGGCGGGGACTGCACAGGGCAGGAACTGGGCTGGGGGCCTTCCTCATGGGAGGCACACCCCCTGGAGCCAGGGACCAAAGTGTGTGTGGGGGGGGGGGCAAGAACAGAACCAGGAACATCCTGTATGGGAAGTACACCTCAGTTTAGCATATGGGTCCACACAGGCCAGGGCCGGGATTCAATCCTCAGTCCCTGGGGCTGCAAAGCGAGTGTTTAACTCACTGAGCCATCATGGCTTCCTCACTTCTTTTTTTTCCTTTTTTTTTTGAGGGCAAATTTTATTTTATTTTATTTTATTTTATTTTATTGTTAAATTTAATGGGGTGACATTGGTTGGTAACAATTAGATAGTTTTCCGATGTACAAGTCCACATCACATCACCCAGGCATCACATCATGTGCCCACCTCCAGAATCAGGTCCCCCTCCACCACCAGGGAAAAGAAAGCCTCTTCAGTAAATGGTGCTGGGAAAATTGGAAAACCACATGCAAAAGGCTGAATGTGAACTGCAATCTCTCACCATATACCAAAATTAACTCAAAATGGATTAAAGACCTCACTTCTTTACACTAGAACAAAAACCTAGGCTGGTGCTTCTCAAACACAAACAAGCAGCAAATGATCCCCTAAGGGATCTTGATTCAGCAGGTCAATGTAGGGAACTAAGATCTTGTATTTTTAACAGGTCCCTAAGTGAGGCTGCCCCTGGGCCTTGGGCCTTATTTGAAGCACTAAGTCTCTAGGGCACTTGAAAGTAAACAGAAGGGGAAGCCGGGATGGCTCAGTGGGTTAAGCGCCCACTTTGCAGCACCAAGGACCCAGGATCGAATCCCGGCCTCGGCCCGTGCGAACCCATGTGCTGGACTCCCAGTTCAGTTCTCTCTCTGTCTCTGTATCTCTGTATCTCTCTCTCTCTCTGTCAAAAAAAGAAAAAGTAAACAGAAGTCCCCTCACCAAGAAACACAGAGGTTTGATATTATCTCCTAAGTAAAGGTTGAAAGATTGATTAAAGACTTTAACTCACCTACCAAACACCACTTGCAAAAATGCACTGAGAAACTAGCACTGAGAAACTAGGACAGAAGGCCTGACTGAAAGGGGCTCCCAAGAGTCCCCACCCACCTCTCTAAGAAGCAGCTACAGAAGATAAGGTTGGTTGATAGAGAAGCAGTTTAGCAGAAAGCCCTCATGCAGACTTCAAAACAATGTTGAAAACACTCTTCTCAAGCTCGAAGAATGCCTGGAATTCAGTGCTCTTTATCCAACATAAAGATTTGGAACTCTTTTTCTTTTTTTAATTGTTCTTGACAGAGACACAGAGAAGGGGGAGGGCCCAGAGCAGTCTCCATAGTTACATGTCATCAGTTTTACTCCACAGGTGGGGGGTGGGAAGGGGCAAGAACTGCAGTTGGGGGGGTCTCACACATAGGAAGTTCATGAAGTTGGGGACACACCCCAGTTCCTCATAGAGGTCCGCATGCCTTGTTGGGATTCAATCCTCAGACCCCGGACCTGCAACACAAGTGCTTAACCTGCTGGGCCATCCCAGCATTCCTGCAACTGTTTTGACTGGGTTCCCTATAGAGAAAGTTTTCAATGCAGCCCTAGAAAATTCACACACCTAGCATGTTGGCAAGCTCGCCCCCTCCCCCTTATGAATGGGTCAGAAAGTGGGGGAAAAAAAAAAAACCCAAAAAAAACCATCTGCCGGGAAAGCCGGGACGGCTCAGCGGGTTGAGCGCTCGCTTTGAGGCCCCGAGGACCGAGGATCGAATCCCGGCTCCGGCCCAGGCAGGACCCACATGCTGAACTGGGGAGTTCCCACAGTTCGGTTCTCTAGCTGTCTCTGTCTCTGTCTCTCTCTCTATCTGTCAAAAGTAAAATAAAAATAAATATGCACTGAAGA
>PVKE010045427.1:0-12622 GCA_004027555.1 Craseonycteris thonglongyai | reverse complement strand
GAGAAGGGGGAGGGCCCAGAACAGTCTCCATAGTTGCACATCATTGGTTTTTCCACATAGTTTCATTCCACAGGTGGGCGCAGGGCTGCACAGGGCAGGAACTGGGTCTGGGTCTCGCCCCAGTGAGAACTGAACTGGGGGCACTCCTCAGTTCAGCATATGGGTCCGCACAGGCTGGGGCTGGGATTCAATCCTCGGTCCCCAGGGCTGCAAAGTGAGTGCTTAACCCACTGAGCAATCCCAGCTTTCCCTGACTTTTTAAAAGGAGCCACTAACTAGAACAGCAACTTGGTCTACATAAACTAAATCTAACCTAAACTAAAATGGCTTCCTGTTTTGACTTCTATTATTTACTTGCTTGCTTTATAGTTTCTGACTTTTTTCTGATTGTTAAATTTATTGAGGTGATATTGGTTGATAACAATTACATTGTTTCCAGGTGTACAAATCTACATTACATTGTCTATGCATTGCATCACGTGCTCACCACCCAGAATCAGCTCTCTTTCCATCACCATATGTTTGATGCCCCTCCCTACTCCCCCCTCCAGTTCTCCCACTAGTTTCTGATTTTTAATTACCAATTTATGATTATTCTGATTTTAATCTCTTAGATTAATTTTACCTGTTATATAATTTCATATAAATGGAATTATGTAGTATGACATACTGGCTTAATATGCATTTTAGAAAAAACATGAAGTGATATATTATTTGATAATAGACTAAGAAATTATAACTTGATTCATGTTTGATGTACATTTAAAAACAAATTAATGGAACATGTTAAATTATAAGAAAAAATGAATAACATGCCATTGAAGATAAAACCATAGCAACCATCAACCTTTTCTTCTTGGAATACTATCTTATGAAACACTAGAATTTAGTGCACTGTTTGGATAATGTTGATTTGAAATTATTAGAATTTTTCTGGGACTAAGGTCACTTTCAGTATTTAATGAAAGTATTATAGGCTCTAAGACTAAGCTGGGAAGCCTGCTGAAAACCTGCTTTGCAGCAACAGTTTGTTGACTCATTTTGCCACACCGTCTCACAGATCTCAATGAGTAGAGAAAAAGGGCTCATATAAAAGTCCAAAGAAAGTGGGAGTTGTCAGGTCATGAACTATGCCTGCGAAACCGAGGAAAATAAGATCAGACAGCTATGTACTTCATACTTGGAATACAACCCTAAGCCTTTGATAGGCTTTTTCACCCTGTTGATCAAATGTTTCTTCTCTAATTTTGCTCCTTTATTTGCCTTGCAAATTCCTTGAATTCTGAATTTTAGTTAACAGCTACAGATCTAGTTCCAACCTGATTATGTGTTGACATCTTCCTTTAGGGACATGAACCTTTTTGTTGTGATTCTGCCCATGTATCTCAAATCAGATCTGGATGTATCAGCTCACATACAGAATGAATTTCTGTCTTTCTTCACACCAACACATTGTTACTTTTAATTTTAAAGAACAAATATGTACAAAGAGTTCAACTAAACTATTAGCTTTGATAAATGTTTATTTCTAAGTCCGTAATGACAAATACAATTTTTCTTTCTTTTTCTTTTAAAACACTGATTGTTCTTCCTTTAAGAAAGCTATACAGATTATTTGGATACATCATGGTCTCCAAAGGATGTGTGTGTGTGTGTGTGTGTGTGTGTGTGTGTGTGTGTGTCTATATATATATAGTTTGTGGGGGGGGGGTAGATTTTATTTTGCTAACGATGTTTGATTGGATCCAGATGTTTATAATTTGTTATCCAACAAATACTAAGGGCACTGATGATTAGAGTTATATTACCTATTCAGAGTTCACTTTTAAAGTTGCGTTGATTTAGAAAACTGATAAGGAACAAAATTAAGCTTAATTTATCCATTGGGACAAATAGCTTAGGATGTAATCCCAAAATGACCCCAGTCACAAGTGTTTTTTAGTAATAATAGCTTCTTCCTTACAGTGAATTTTCTTCAAGAACATTAATTAAATATTCTTTTTCTTTGCCTTAAGACTACCACACGTTGTTCGTTTTATCAACTATGAGTTAGAATAATATTTAGTAGCAATTTTATTAACACTTTTTCTCAAAATAATCTGTTAGGTAATTGTTTGTGTTTTAATTAAGATGATTTTTTAAATAGCCAAAATGAGTAGTAATTACTTAACCTTGAGGTGTTTCTCAGAGAAATTAAATAGTAGTACCTTTACTTTAAATTTGCCTTTAATTTTTTTTCTTTTATGATACCCTTGGGCCATTGGATTGATTTGACTTTTCTGACTCTTAAAAATGGTAATTGTCCCCACATTTCTAAAATAAATGGCTTATTATTTAAAAGTCCCTAATGTTGTCATAAAAACAGGTTTTGGAATTGCATTATGAATATTTAAAAGTTACTTTGCTTTTGGTCATTTGTATGTGACCTCAAATATGAGTCCCAGCCAAAGCAAGAGGCCTGTTTTGATTTAAAGCAGTGTGTCCAACTGTTTGGCTTCCAGGGTCACACTGGAAGAAGAATTGTTTTAGGTCACACATAAAATATACTAACACTAAATGATAGCTGGTGAGCTAAAAAAAAATAAAAAAAATTTATAATGTTTTAAGAAAGTTTACAAATTTGTGTTGGGCCGCATGTGACCCACAAGCTGTAGGTTCAACTGCCTTGATTTAAAAGATTTTAAAAATTGCTCATATGCATAGTTTATCTTCCTTGTCCAAGAAAGAATTGTAAATTTGTTTGTAGTATATGTCTGTATCCTCTCCCTTTTAAAAAGATAGTTTAAACAGAGATCCTTCCCCAGTAGCAATGAGCACCCCTTGTACCCAGACCTTGATTTCTAGCACCAATCTTTAATAAGAGGAGGTGGGACCCTTAGAGAAGTGGCTGTTTCTAACACTGAGACAGGAGATACACAACATAAACCTGGGATATATTATTGTGACATAAAGTAAGGAAATGCTAAAAAAAAATTATACATATTGATGTGTGTGTGTGTGTGACATTTACACAGGATACAATTGAAAGATCTCACCGTGGCCAAAGCTGGGAAAATTAAGCAACAAAATAAAGTAGTATTGGATTATAACCAGAGTATAAAATAAGTATTCATGAATCCATACTGATATCAATAAATTAATTAATGGAGGAGAAGAGAGAAATCTCCCATGCAAAATAATTAGAAATAACTTAGACTGAAAGAATCAAGAAACATATGACCTCACTCATCGGTAGAATATAAAACTTAAAGTAACAATGAAACAAAAATTCATGGTTTAGTCAATAGTTTCGTGGTTACCTGAGAATAAGAGGGGAGGTGGGTGGGAGAGCTGGGAGGGGCAGGGAGAGTAGGGAGGGGCCATCAAATATATATGGTGATGAAAAGAGAGCTGATTCTGAGTGGTGAGCACATAATGCAATGCATAGACAATGTAATGTAGAATTGTACACCTGGAAACAGTGTAATTGTTATCAACCAATGTCATCCCAATAAATTTAACAATTAAAAAAAAAGAAATAACTTATGAAGATACTCTGACGTTAAGGAGGGGAGCATAACTTCACACTCCTTAGGTATGGCTGCTCATAGTGACTTCCTTCTAAAGGGTACAGTGTATAATTGGGGAGGGGGGAAAGAATAACTTTTCAGTGGAGAAATCTGATGTACAGTATTTCAGCCAGGTGATCAAGGTCAACATCAGTCGTCATAAATCTAGTTGATAGTATGTGCCCTTGATCTGATGTGATGAAAATAGCATTTTACCTCTTGTGATATTCCTTCCAATAAGCCATAACTCAAATCTTATAATAATAAAAATAGACAAATTTTAAAACTGCGGTAGCATACAAAATACCTGACCAGTTCTACTCAAAACTGTTAAGGTCAACAAAAATTAGAAAAGTTTGTGAAACAGCCTCAGTCAAGGGGAGCCTAAAGAGACATGACTAAATGCAGTGGTGGTATCCTAAATAGGCTCCTGGAATAGAAAAAGGACACTAGGTAAAGACTACAGAAATCTGAATAAAATATGGGCTTTAGTTTAAAATAATGTATTAGGTTGGTACAAAAGTAATTGTGGTTTCAGACCATGAATTCTAAATCATTTTAACTAGGCTCAAACACATCTTTATTAATCAAATAGTAACCATTACAATCAACACATTTTTGCCAATGAAAAATAAGTTTGTGTATTCCTGTAGAGTAAAAATCCATGCTTCAGGATTTGATGAATTCTTGGAAAGTTTAAGTAACCTCCCCAAGGTCAAACAACTAGTTTGAAAGAAAGCCAGGATTCAGGCCAGATAGTATGGCTTTCAAATTCATGCCATATGACCCATTACATTGTGTGACTTTTTGTATGTTATACATTATATGTTATTCAGCTTGTTGTGAAGTTGAAGGTGAAGATGATGTCATTCTAAAATCATTCAAAGTAGCTTTCATTTATAGCCATTATAATTATCACTCTTATGCTAGTAAATGATGTTGGATTTAATAAATAGATATTTACAACTACTGATTATTCATGAGCTCTATAAAGATAATTGTGATGGGAGACAAAGCTATATTCTGTGAACTCTGAATTTTCTCTTTGGATTTAGCCAGACCATCTGAGAACTACATACTTAGACTACATTGTTGTGGCCCTTCCTAAAGTCACCTATGTCCTACTACCCTTGATATTATACATTGAGTCAGCAATGAGAAGCACTGTATAAATGTGACAGCTCATGAAAGAACAGACGGTGGTGATTTTTTTTTATGTTTATGAAAACAGCATGGGTTTTAAAAGATTAAGGAAAGCTACTGTAGACAATGGGATGTCCTCATTTCTCAGTTTCAATCATTTTATTTGTCTCAGTGGTATCCTTTTTTGTATCACTGCATCTTCTACATATCATCAGACAAATTTGTTTTTTGTTTGTTTTGTTTTGTTTTTGGTAATTTGTGGTTTGAAAACAATAGTTGTTTTCTTTTCAGAAAAAGACAACTATAGTATTAATTAGAGTTTTAAAAACTATATGTAGCCACTGGAGGTTCCGATTTACTCCCTGTATTTATGGTGAAGAAACTTAAGAACCAGAGATGAAATTTTCTGTCGACTCTTGTACACTTCACATGCTCTGCATCCCATTGCCTTTTCTGGGTATTGTAGGGCATATTATGTTTTAGGAGTCTAGCTGCAGTGGCTACAGTCTCTTCCCATCTGTTCTTCTAATGTAGCCGTTCTCAAACCTTTTAATCTCGGGACCTTTTTATACTCTGAAAATTTAATCTTTAGTGATCTGTTGTTATGGTTAAAGTATACAAAGAAATTCTAGCCTCACATATCTGTGTAATTGGAAAAGAGAAGAGTATTTTAGTGATCTCTTCAGATAATTGTGAATATTCTTTGATACTACACCCAAACTGGACAGGTGGTAACTTCTTAAATGTTAGTTACAAAGTAGAATCTAAAACCAGGTTCTGAAACACTTCAGAACTCTTTTACCTCAAAATCCATTGTTCTGTCCTGAACTTTGGAATAACTTTTACACATGCATAATTTTGTGACATTATGCATTGATCATTTTCTGCATTCTGCTGGTTATGGAAGCGTTTTCCCTGCAAAAAGTTGTCGAGATGCTTGAAGAAGTGGTAGTCAGTTGGCAAGAGGTCAGGTGAATGTGGCAGATGAGGCAAAACTTTGTAGGCCAATTTATTCAACTTTTGAAGTGTTGGTTGTGTGACGTGTGGTGGAAAAGAATTAGGCCCCTTCTGTTGACCAGTGCCAACAGCAGCCATTGTAGTTTTTGGTGCATCTCATCAATTTGCTGAGTTTACTTCTCAGATGTAATGGTTTTGCCAGGATTCAGAAAGCTGTAGTGGATCAGACTGGAAGTAGACCACCAAACAGTGACCATGACCTTTTTTTTGGTGCAAGTCTGGCTTTGGGAAGTGCTTTGGAGCTTCTTCTCAGTCCAACCTCTGAGTTGACCATCACTGATTGTTATATAAAATCCACTTTTTATCACACATCATCATCCAATGGAGAAATTATTTGTTGTTGTTGCACAGAATAAGAGAAGATGACACTTCAAAATGACAATTTTTTAATTTTTGATCAGCTTATGAGGCATCCACTTATCGAGCTTTTTCACCTTTCCAATTTGCTTCAGATGTTGAATGGCCATAGAAGGTACACATTGAGTTCTTGGGCAACCTCTCATATAGTGGTAAGCGGGTCAGCTTTGATGATTGCTCTCAATTGGACATTGTCGACTTCTGATGGCCAGCCACTATGCTCCTCCTCATCAAGGCTCTAATCAACTTTGCAAAACTTCTTGAACCACCACTGCACTGTACATTCGTTAGCAGTTCCTGGGCCAAATGTATTGTTGATGTTGTCAATTGTCTCTGCTGCTTTATAACCCATTTTGAACTCAAATAAGAAAATTGCTCAAATTTGCTTTTTGTCTAACATCATTTTCATAGTCTAAAATGAATATAAAGTAAACAGCAAGTAATAAATCATTAGCAAAAAAACATAAAGTGAGAAATGCCCATTAAAATGATGGATAACATAACCACATTTATTTAAGAATGTATTCCAATATCAAATGACAAATTTCAACAATGTAAAACCGCAATTGCATTTGCACCAACCTAATAATATTGGTTTATTAATTATAACAAGTGTACCCTACTACGTAGGATGTTAAAATAGGGAAACCTGGGAGTGGGGGTGTAGAAGAACTCTCTTGTACTATCTTTTTAATGTTTCTGTAAAACTAGTATTTAAAAGTCTATTAAAAATGGATTATAGAGGGAAAATATAGCATGGACAATATGAACCTATATAAAGAAAATATCTATCCATGGATCTTATTGTCAAAATAAAGAGACTTACTTGAAAGAAAACTTCTTAGGATTTTTATTGTACTCAATTTACCGATAATTTGTGGAGAGTTGATATTCTTTTAGTATTGAATCTTCTGACATTTAAGTATGGTATCGTGTTCTTTTTAATGTATTTATGTCCTTACTGCCTTTCAATAAAAATTTATCATTGCAAAACAAAGAAATTCTATTTAAAATGTTTATCAGTTCACTAAACAAAGGACAGTATTGGTGGGACTATAAAAGTTAAGGAAATCAGATGAGACTCTATTGTTGAATGAGGGACCTGTGCACAGACTTACTCGCTGACAGAATCACTCACTCTGATCTCCAGTGCTGGGACAACAGTTTGACGGGTGCCAGGGACACATAGGGAGGAACTATGTTGTCTGGCATCAGGATGAGGGCTGAAGGAGCAGCTTTCTCCTGGACAGTGGAGCTGGTAGAAGATAATGTTTCTTTGTTGAGCTTTCCTCCTTCTTGGCATGCAGATGCAGGTGGCCACCATAGTTGAGTCTCCATCAACCTAATTCCCTGAGGCTCTGCACCCCCCCCCCCAACTTCCTGACATACCCAAGCCTCTTCTAGTGCTTTTCTGTATAAATGGGCTGTCTTGGCTCATGCTATAGATTTTCTTAAAATCTCTCAAAGATTCGTAAAACACAAATAAGTGTATCTGGCTTCGGGAGTCCCATGCCTCTGGCTAGGCAGCCCTAAACCCAGCACTAGTGACAGTTGGTGTCAGTTCATGGCTGGACCTCATGATGCATCTCCAAGCCCAGCATAGATGGTAGCCATCTGCAGATTGCTTTGTGGCTCATGCCAGGTGGCCTAGGATAGGACAAAGGCTATGGCTGAACTTGGCCTGCAGTGGGGCCCCTCTAAGGAGGCCCCAAGGCTGGCACACTCAGTAGACAGCTTTGGAACCAGCCAGAGCATCCTCCTGGCCACCTCCAGGGATGATACATTCAAAGGGCACACTGGGAAGGCACCAGAGCCCTGCTAAAGTGAATCCTGCTCTGTAAGGTCAACCTCTGCATAACAGCTCCTCCACTGTAGTCACAGTTAGCCCTCACAACCAGTCAACCCAAGGATCAATTGCTCCCATGGATAGCAAACAGCAATCAAGGCTCAACTACAACAGGAGGGCATACTTAACCTACACAAGGGACACACCTGGAGCACCTGGCTCAAATGACCAAGAAGACTGTGCCACTGAGCCTCATAGCACACCTATTTTTTTTTTTTAAGATTTATTTTATTGATTTTTGACAGAGAGACAGAGGCAGAGAGACACAGAGAAAAGGGGAAGGGCCCAGAGCAGTCTCCATAGTTTACATTAGTTTTCCATATAGTTTCACTCCACAGGTGGGCACAGGGCTGCACAGGGCAGGAACTGGACCGGGAGCCTCCCACATAGGCCCCGGCAAGAAGTGAACTGGGGGCACACCCCAGTTCCGCATATGGGTTCGCATGGGCCGGGACCGGGATTCGATCCTCGGTCCCTGGGGCTTTAAAGTGAGCACTCGACCTGCTGAGCCATCCCAGCTTTCCTGAGCACACCTATTATATAAGGACACTTTACTAAGACCGGGAGACATAGCAGCTCTACCTAATACATAGAAACAAACACAGGGAGGCAGCCAAAATGGGGAGACAAAGAAACATGTCCTAAATAAAAGAACAGAACAAAGCTCCAGAAAAAGAACTAAACAAAATGGAGACAAGCAATCTGCCAGACGCAGAGTTCCAAACAAACATGTGTCATAAGGATGCTGTATGATCTTAGGAAGAACTTCAATAAAGAGATAGGAAACATAAAAATGGAGATTAAAAACATAGAAAAGAGCCAGTCAGAAATAAAGAATACAATAACTGAAATGAAGAACACATTAGAGGGAATCAACATTACATTAGATGATGCAGAGGACTGAATTGGTGATTTAGAAGATGAGGTAGCAGAAAACACCCAATAAGAACAGCAAAAAGAAAAAAGAAACCAAAAAAATGAGGATAGCTTAAGGGGCCTCTGGGACAACATCAGTTGTACCAACATTCATATCATAGTGGGGGTATCAGAAGGAGAAGAGAGAGGGGCAAGGAATTGAAAACCTATTTGAAAAAATAATGATTGAAAACTTTCCTAACCTGGCAAAGTAAATAAATATACAAGCCCAGAAAGTACAGAGAGTCTCAAACAAGAACCCAAAGAAGACAGCACTCAAGACATCTCATAATTATAATGCCAAAGGTTAAAGACAAAGAGAGACTCTTAAAAGCATCAAAAGAAAAGCAGTTAGTTCCCTGCAAGGGACTTCCCATAAGACTGTCAGTTGATTTCTCAACAGAAACTTTGCAGAAAAGAAGGGATTGGCAGAAAATATTCGAAGTGATGAAAAGAAAGAATGTACAACCAAGATTACTCTACCCAGCAAAGCTATCATTTAGGATGGAAGGACAGATAAAGAAGTTCCCAGACCAAAAAAAAAAAAGCTAAAAGTGTTTACCAACAACAGAATTACATGGAATCTTAAAGGAGCTTCTTTAAGACAAAAAATAAAAAATATGAATAATATGGCAGTAAATACATATCTATCAACAATTCTTTCAATGTAAGTGGATTAAATGCTCTAATTAAACAATAGTTTGATTGAATGGATAAGAAAACAAGACCCATACATATGCTGCCTATGAGAGACTCACTTCAGATCGAAATACACACACAAATTGAAAGTAAAGGGATGGGGGAAAAGATATATCATGAAAATGGAAATGAAAATAAAAGCTAGGATAGCAATACTTATGCCATACAAAGTGATCTTTCAGACGAAGGCTATTTGAAGAGACAAAGAAGGACCCAGTAATTTCACTTCTGGGTATTTATCTGAAGAAATCCAAAACTCTACTTTGAGGGGATATGTGCATTTGTATGTTCATTGCAGCATTGTTTACAATGGCCAAGATGTGGAGGCAGCCTGGATGTCTGTCAGTGGATGAAAGGCTAAAGAGGAAGTGGTACACATACATAATGAAACATTGCTGACCATTAAAGGGAATGAGTTCTTGCCATCTGTGGCTGCATGGAAGAACCCGGAGGATATTGTGCTGAATGGAATGTTAGCTAGAGAAAGACAGATGCAATATGATTTCATTTATATGAGTATACGGAATCTAAAGAACAAAATAAACAAAATAAAAACATACTCATAGATCCACAGAGAACAATTTGATGGTTGCCAAATAGGAAAGGTGTTGTGTGGTGGGTGCAAAAAGGGAATGGATTAAGAAATACAAATTGGTAGTTACAAAGTAGTCATGGGGATATAGGGTATAGCACAGCACAAGGAATATAGTCAATAATATTGTAATAACTATGGCATCAGATGCATATTAGATATATCAGGATGATGGAAGCAGGGTTGAGGGCAGGGTAAGAAAGGTAAAGGCATTAAGAAATACAGAATGGTGGTTACAAAGTAGACTGAGAATGTAAAGTAAAACAGGGAATATGGTCAATAATTTGATAATAGCTATAGATAGTGCCAGGTGGGTACTGGACTATTCAGAGAATCACTTCTTAAATTATATAAATGTCTAACCACTCTGCTGTACACCTGAAATTAATATCAAATATCAGTTGCATCTGAAAAATTTTAAAAGGGGGAAAAGGTGATAAGAATAAGAGGCTCAAATATCTAGGTATAATACAAATAAGTAATGGGGATCTAATGTACAGCATAGGGAACATATTCAGTAATATTGTGACAGTGTGGTAGTGTCAGATGGTTGCTGGATTTATCATGATGATCACTACTTTAGTTTTATAAGTGTTTAATAACTATTGTGTATATCTGAAACTAATATAGTATTGTATGTTAGCTATATTTCAATAAAAATCTTTTGCAAATGGCAGTGTTGATGTAAACATCTATGTGCATGATCTCATTTTGGAAAAACGTCAATAAATATTTGAATAACAGCAACAGAAAAGAATGACAGTGGGTCTAGTGATGGAAATGAAATAATGAAGTAGTAAGTAAGCAAGGGAGAAGTGATTGAATGTACAAAGATAGTAGCTAAAAGGAGGTAGATTAAGAGATTGTAAAATCCAATATCATGCGTAGCTGAAATTAAAATAGTTGGAGTTAAAGAAAGAGAATGAAAAATGGAGTTTACTTTAAAATCTACCAACATGGAGTGTTTCCAAGTCCAGTCAAAATTTTATTGGGGTTTGGTCTAGGGTGATAGTAGACATGAAGAGATGTGGCCTCGTTGGAAAAATAATTAGAAGGTTAATTTGAAGAGACTTGGTGACACTTTGGATGAGGAAATTGAGGAGAAATTATACAAAAATAGCCTCTATTTCTTATTGGATAAATTGTAACAGGAAACCAAGATAGAGGATTTTGTTATAAGGCCAAGTTATTTTGGGAAAGATGATTGAGACAGTTAAGTTTGAGGGGCATATAAGGTTCTCAAGTGGAGGTGTCCTGTAGGAAGTTGGATATAAGTTATCTGGGGGGAAAAGATGGAAGGAGGGAGTGGGAAAAAAAGAGGGAGGGAGGGAAAGAGGTAGTGAGGGTAGAGGGACAGAGTAAGAGAAGAAAAAATAATTTATTGTATTTCCAACTCCTTAAAATAAGTATAACTTCTAGTTCAGCATAGTAGTTTAAGTTCACAAATTTTTCTCCCTTGCACTTAAGACTCCAGTAAAGTGAAATGAAATACAACTGGAAGTAAACTATAGAGGGCGGGGAAGGAACTATAATTGGAGAAATAATCTAAAAGGAAAGATGGAGAGGCTTGCTATTTAGTAAACAGATTGAAAGAGACACCAAAACAATTTGCAAACTGGGATGGAGTGGGTTATGGTAGGATTGAGAATGACCTTCCTAGCTAAACCCTCAGAGAGTATTCAGGCTCATCTTTGATTTTTGTGGGGTGTAGGAAAGAGAAATAGATTTAAAAATAGTAACATTATTTGAATACCTGTCTATAGAAGAGCTGCATGACTTGATACAAATTAACAAATCTCAAGAAAATGATCATGAAAAGAAATTAGAGCTCCAAAAATAAATTCTTTAGTCAATAAAGAAAAGCTCTCTTAACAATGATAATATTCAGGACAATGGTGAGATGTTTACCAGAAACATTTTATTAACTTATTTAAATTACGCGAGGTTAGTAACTCTCCAACCAGAAATTGATCCATTGTACATAATGATATGGACAACTAAAGAATTTACAGAAATTAAAAAAAAGTTACTTAGCCCCCACACATCATTGGAAGATTAGATTTTGTAGTTCACCAACCTTGAAAGAATGTAGAATTTGAAGAGTACTTCAGGCAGGAAATGAAGTGTCAAAATTACCATTGCCTAGGAAGAGTCTCTTGGGATAATCTCTTTAAATATAATTCTAATTAAAAAGAGAAGATAGTTGAAAACTTTGTAATGATGATACAGAAAAATATTACCTTGCAAGCACTTACTTCATGCTTACTGGTTTTAATGCAGTGTATCGATATTTAAACTAGAAATTTTTTTGGCCTAACTTTATTAAATGCACAAAACTCCAAAACAGATTTTTAAAAATATGATGAAATCTCTGGTAATGAGCACTGGAGTTTTTTTATAGTTTCAGTAGATGTTGACTTTAACTCTGCTAACTGTTGAACTCAGTTATTTACCTTTTCATCTCTGATTACTAATTTTCATTCATTGTAGAATGACAGAAAAATA
>PVKE010045426.1:0-12624 GCA_004027555.1 Craseonycteris thonglongyai | reverse complement strand
GGACGACACCCGGAACAGGCGCGGCACCAGCTCCGCCAGCTCCAGCCCCAGGTCCTGCGCGATGCGGCCCACGAAGGTGCCGTGTTTGGCCTCCTCCGGGACGGAGTAGTGGACCTGGCCGCTCCCAGCCTCCCAGGCTGCGAGGAGCAGAAGCGAGAGCAGCAAACGCCGAGGTCCCTTGGCTCCTCTCCTGGAAAGCAGCATCGCAAAAGCACTACACCTTTCGTACTTCTCTCACCTTACTTCAAAATCATGCTTTCTTACTTTATATTTCCAGTAATTTATCTCCTGAGCGTTTTTTGTCTTCTCTCTGGCTGTGACAAAATGGAACTTCCTCCTTTAGTTTTGGTGATTAGTACATTTCCATTGACTAGACTTTGTGGTATACAGCGACATCATGTGGTTGATGGTGTATATTTTAGATACATTCATTGAGTTACAAAATAATCTTTATATTTATTTGCAATTTACTCAATGCAATCATTTTCCATTTATGTCCTTTTAAAGACACAGACAATTCAAATGTCACATGAGAGTATTTAATTCAGTATTTTCCTTTGCTGTTTTCACAAAGATATTACAATTGGATTTTGGGAACACCAAGATATAACCTTACATCTTTTTATTTAAAACAAACTGGAGTTTCAAAAACAGGCATTTTGATTACTAAAATTCACCTTATTCTAGGATAGTTTGGGTGTGGTTCTTGTTTGTTTTTTTGTTTTTGTTAAATTTATTGGGGTGGCATTGATTGGTAACAATTAGATAGTTTCCAGATGTACAGATCTACATTACATCACCTATGTATTGCATTATGTGCTCACCACCCAGAATCAGCTCTCCTTCCATCACCATGTATCTGGTGCCCACTCCCACCTCCCTCCACCACCCCGGGTGTTTATTTTTTAAAGATTTATTCTTATTGTTTTTTGTCAGAGAGAGACAGACAGACAGTGAGAGACAGAGAGAAGGGGGAGGGCCCAGAGCAGTCTCCATAGCTGACAGCATTAGTTTTCCATATAGTTTCACTCCACAGGTGGGTGCGGGGCTGCACAGGGCAGGAACTGGGTGGGGAGCTTCCCACATAGGCTCTGACAAGAACTGAACTGGGGGCACACCCCAGTTCAGCATATGGGTTGGCACAGGCCGGGGTCTGGATTTGATCCTCGGTCCCCGGGGCAGCAAAGCGAGCACTTAACCTGCTGAGCCATCCCAGCTTTCCCTTTTCTGATATTTTAACTCTTAGAATAGTAATATTTGGAACATTTCCTATTGTTGCTGTTATATAACATCTAGTGCATGACCTTGACCTCCAAAAGTCATTATTCCAAACTGAATTAGTGTCCACTGGATCTTCATCCCTACCTCAAATTTCCATCCATAATTTTTCTTATTAAAAAGCCATCATCATATTTCAGTTAAAACAATATGAATATTGAATCAATATCAAGTACACATATATGAAAATTTGATAATAATCCAGTCAACATTTTAAACATTTATTTCTTCTTTTTGACAGAGAGAGAAAGGGAGAAGGGGAAGGGCCCAGAGCAGTCTCCATAGTTTTTGACATAGTTTAGGCATAACCCCCACCCCACCCCAGCTGGAGGCCTCCCACATTGGGAAGTATGCCCCAGTTCTGCATATGGGGCTGCACCAGCTAGGATTTGATCCTCAGACCCCGGGGCTGCAAGGCAAGTGCTCAACCTACTGAGCCATCCCAGCAACCCCCAGTCAACATTTTAAATGTAAATCTAGTGTGATTAGGTTTTGAGAAGAAACTATTTGCAAAATTAATAAACTTCTTTTAAAACATTAGTCCAATTTATAATCAGAACCCCATAGCTACATCAAAATTTCATGTGGTTTTAATAAACTATAACTGGTTAATTTTTAAAGAAATGTCTTACCATTTCTACCTTAGTAGAATCCAAAGATTTCCTCAATTCAACTATGGATATTTAAGGATATTAATATTCATATGGAATAATCTATTATGTCTTCCTAATCAGAAAGTGCATATCATTGTTTAAATTTATAATTAATATATGGATGAAATATGATGCTATTTTATTTTTCAAAACCCAGATTATAATTCTAATAGTTTAGTGTAGTAATTACTTTATTACGAAAAGGTACAGCAATGTAAGATACATTGATGTCCTCTTATTCTCAAAATGAAGCTAATTCAGAACTTGGAAATTTTCTAAATTTCAGTACATTTAGACAATACTGTCAATATTTGAATGTGCAAAGCACTTTAATCTGTTATAAATTTCCTCAAAATACATATTATTACTATAGAAAAAATATAGAATCAACGCTAACCAGAATCTACTGGCATTCAAATATTTCAAACATAAAACTTGGAGTAAATATACTTTATTTTATCTTTAAAACATACCTGTATTTAACTGAAATTATATAATTATCATGCATTAATATTGAGAACTACAATGATCTTTAAATTTAATTTTAACCATAAACCATATTATAATGTTTCATCCTCTGTCTTTCTTTAAAGAAAACTGCTCAATTTGAAGATACTCTCAATATTAGAAAAACATCATTTACAATGATCAGATGACATTTAATAGAAACAAAACAATAGTTTACCACTTCATTATCATGGTAGTGATCATGAAAATAAAAGGCTACACAATACTATCCTCAAGGAAAAAACAAATGGCAGTATAATGTCTTGAAAAAAGTATTGTTAAAGTTGTTAAAAGAGCAGAGTGTTTGTATGTTATGAAGTTAAGCTGGTCCAAACCCAAATTAGAGTGTTATAACTTTACAATATTAAATGTAATCTCCATGGTAACCACAGACCTATAACCATTAAGAAGATTAAATCAGCAATTTAAAAAATCTTAGTCCTTGGCTCAATGGCTTCACTAGTGAAGTCTACTAAAAATTTTACAAAGATTTATTTTATTGTTTTTTACATAGAGACAGAGATAGAGAGATACAAAGAGAAGGGGAAGAGCCCAGAGCAGTCTCCATAGTTGTACATCATCAGTTTTCAACATGGTTTCATTCCACACAGATGGGCGGGGGCCGTGCAGGGCAGGAACCGGGCCAGGGACCTCCTCCATGGAAGGCACACCCCATGAAATGGGAGCCGAACCAGGGGCTCCCATACATGGGAATCTCACCCCAGCAAGAACTGAACTGGGGCCTCCCACATGAGAAGTACACCCAAGTTCAGCATATGGGTTCATACGGGCCGGGGCGGAGACTCTATGCTCAGATCCAGGGGCTGCAAAGTGAGTGCTTAAGCTGCTGAGTCATCCTGGCTTCACCGTACTAAGCATTTAAAGAAAAAATAATACCAATCGTTCTCAAACTTTTTTTTTTTAATTGAAGAGGAGGGAACACTTTCTAACTCAATCTATAAGGCCAGTATTACCCTGACACCAAAGTCAGACAAAGACACTACAAGAAAATAAAACTACAAATGAACATCCCTTATGAACACTGATGCTAAACTTCCTCAAAAAATATTTTAAAACAGAGTTCAGCAGCATGTTAAAAGAATTATGCACCATGAATCAGTGGGATTTATTCCTGGGATGAGAAAATGTTTCAACATAAATAAACTGATCAGTGCAATACACCATATTCACAGAATGAAGGAACAAAAACCCACATGATCATTTAATAGATGCATAAAAAGCATTTGAGAAAATTCAAAACCCTTTTGTGATAAAAACACTCAAAATCCTAGGAATGAAAGGAAACTATCCTGACATCATAAAACACCGTATATGAAAAACTCAAAGCAATCATCATACTCCATAGTGAAAGACTGAAAGCTTTTCCTTTAAGATCAGGAACAAGGCAAAGATGCCTGCTTTCACCTCTTCTATTCTTCATACTAATGAAAGTTCTAGCCAGAGCAATTAAGCAAGAAAAATAAATAAAAGGCACCCAAATGGGGAGAAAGAAGTAAAATTATCTCTGTTCATAGACATTATGATCCTATATGTAGAAAACCCTAAAGATTACATGAATAATCAAAATTCATAAATGAATTCAACAAAGTATCAGGAAATAAAGTCAACATACAAAAATCAGTTGCATTTCCAATAAATTTAATTTTAAAAAATCAATTGCATTACTATACACTAAGAAAGAACAATATTAAAAAGAAATTAAGACAACAATTCTATTTATAATATCATAAAAAATACTTAGGAATTAATTGAGGTGAAAGACCTGTATGATAAAAAATACAAAATCATTTTTCTAATTTATTTTTTATTGTTTGAGAGAAGGTAAGAGAAAGAGAGAAAGAGAGAGAGAAGCAAGGAGGGCCCAGAGCAGTCTCCATAGTTGTACATCATTAGTTGTGACATAGTTTCATTCCACACAGGTGGATGTGGGGCTACACAGGGTGGAAACTGAACTGAGGGCCTCCCACATGGTAGGTGAGAACCTTCACTGCCATCCTAGCAGTTGTCAGTTTTGCCACAGTTCTCATATGGTTTTGCATGAGCCTGGCCAAGATTCAATCCCTGAACCTTGCAGTTGCAAAGCAAGTGCTCAACCTGCTGAGCTATCTTGGCATTCCCAAAGAATATTTTTGAAAGAAATTAAAGAATACATAAATAAATGGAAAGACAACTCATGTTTATGGATTGGAAGACTTTATTGTGATTATGTCAATAATAACTGACTTGATCTACAGATTTAATGATCCTTATAACAATGATTGCTTTTTTGCAGAAATAGAAAAGCCCATTATAAAATTCATATGGAATCTTAAGGGATCCCAATGCCAACACAATCCTGAAAAAGAACAAAGCTGGAGGACTCACCCTTCATGATTTCAAAACTTCCTACAAAGCTACAGTAATCAAAGCAGTGTGGTACTGGCATAAAGATAGACATATAGACCCATGGAATTGAATAGAGGGTCCAGAAATAAATTTTCACATATATAATCAAATAATTTTCAACAAGGGTGCCAAGATCACTTAATGGAAGGAAAGACAGTCTTTTCAACAAATGGTGCTGGGAAAACAAGATATCCACATGCAAAAAAAGAAAGAAAAAAGAAATCATATCCTTATTTAATGACACACATAAAAATTAACTCAGGGGAAGCTGAGATGGTTCAGCAGGTTAAGCGCTCACTTTGCAGCCCCTGGAACCAAGGATCGAATCCCAGCCCCAGCCTGTGTGGACCCATGTGCTGAACTGGAGTGTGCTTCCCATGTGAGAGGTCCCAGCCCAGTTCCCACCCTGCATGGCCCCCGGCCACCTGTGTGGAGTGAAACCATGTCAAAAACTGATGATGTGCAACTATGACTGCTCTGGCCCTCCCCCTTCTCTCTATCTGTCTCTGTCTCTCTCTGTCTCTGTCATAAACAATAAAATAAATCTTTAAAAAAAAATAACTCAAAAAGTATCCATGACCTTAATGTAAGACCTAAAACTATAAAATTCTTAGAAGAAAACAATGGACTTTGGCAATTATTTTTTGGATATGATACCAAAGGCACAGGCAACAAAAGAAAAAAGTAGAAAAATTAGACTTCAGGTAAATTGAAAGTTTTTTGCATCAAAAGAATCTATCTAGGGAAGCCAGGATGGCTCAGTGGGTTAAGTGCTCACTTTGCAGTCCTGGGGACCAAGGATCGAATCCTGGCCCCGGCCGGTGCGAACCCATATGCTGAACTAGGGAGTGCCCCTAGTTCAGTTCTCACCAGGGTGAGACCCTGCCCCAGTTGCTGCCCTGTGCAGCCCCACGCCCACCTGTGGAATGAAACTATGTGGAAAAAACAATGATGTGCAACTATGGAGACTGTTCTGGGCCCTCCCCCTTCTCTCTGTCTCTGTATCTCTCTCTCCCTCTCTTTGTCAAAAACAATAAAAATAAATCTTAAAAAAAAAACACATTAAAAAATAAAAGAATCTATCTAGGACTTCCAGTTTCCACTTTCAAATGTAAGTGTTTAGAAATAATCACATTATTTTAACTATAATAAAGCTGAACAGACTGAAGAAGCAACAACTATTCTTGGACGTGTAAGAGAGGGGAAGACACAGGGCAAACCACTGCCCCTAATATTAAAGAGGCAGCCAGGAAAATGCAGAAAGTCACACATTACTGGTGCAGAGATTCAAGAGCAGAAAGCACTGTGGGAAACAGTGCTGGAGCAGTAAAATCTGAACTGTAATTGATTAATTGCTGGAAGCTAAGTGTGGATAAATAAGTCTGAGAGTTGAAAATTCCAGTTGGAAGCAAGTCACATTATTTTGAGCTTTAACTCCAGGAGCTTGACCAGATTCCCACAATAAATATCGACAAAAAAATCCCTTCATGCTTCTGGCAGTGGGAAGGGGAATACAATCATTTTGAAAAACTCAGAATACTCTGTTCTTCTTGGCAAAGGCTTCCCTTAGGGGAAACTAATTAATCAAAGACTAACAGGGTTATTATCAGAGCCTAACTGACCTGAAGGAAGAGAAAATACCAGACTCCCAAAGGTCTGGCCTCCCATGATGGAAAAAGAAAAATACCCAACTCCAGTGCTCTGTAGCCATCCTGTCCCAACCTTCTGGGGCAGAAAAGAAAAACTGAGAAACACTTGTGACATTCACGGTCCAAAAGCATAAGCTCACTGAAAAACTGAAACTTAATGGGAGGACTATAGAATGCTTTCCCTCACCATCACATTATTACAGACCTCTTTTTTTTTTTTTTTTTTATCTTTTTTATATTTATAGAGAGTAATTATTTTATCTTCAGTGCATATTTATTTCTATTTTACTCTTGACAGATAGAGAGAGAGACAGAGACAGAGACAGCTAGAGAACCGAACTGTGGGAACTCCCCAGTTCAGCATGTGGGTCCTGCCTGGGCCGGAGCCGGGATTCGATCCTCGGTCCTCATGGCCCCAAAGCGAGCGCTCAACCCGCTGAGCGGTCCCGGCTTTCCCTATTACAGACCTCTTTACAGCAGTTCCTTCCTTGCACCTTGTACATTATGTAGTGATCAAGAAAAAGTTATGAGGCATACTCAAAAGCAAAAAAAAATTTTAAAAAAAAGAACACACACAGTTTGAAGAGACAAAATATACATTAGAACAAGACATGACAGAAAAGTTGGAATTTTCAGACCAGAAATTTAAAACAACTATAATTAAAATGTGAGGGGCTCTAATGAATAAAGTAAACAGAATGCAAGAACATTTGGGCAATGTAAACAGAGAGAAGGAAATCCTAAGAAAGAATCAAAAAGAAATACTAGAAATAAAAAATACCATAACAAAAATGAAGGGTGCTTTTGATGGGCTCATTAGTAGACTGGACACGGATGAGAAAACAGTCTCTGAGCTATAGAATATATCAATAGACTCCTCAAAATCCAAAAAGCAAAGAGAATAAGACTGAAAAATTAGAACAGAATATCTAAGGACTACAGGGAAAACTACATACTACATGTATGTAATGGAAATACCATGTCAAGAAAGAAAGAAAGGAACAGAAGAAATATTTAAAGTAATGACTGAGAATTTCTGCCAAATTAATGTCAGACACCAAATCACAGATCCAGGTAGCTCGGATAACACCAACCAGAAAAAAAGCCAAAAAACTATACCTAGGCACATTAATTTCAAACTAAGGAAAATCAAAGATTTTTTTTTATTCTGAATGAACCAAAGGGGAAAAAAAACACTTTTCCTATAGAGGAACAAAGATAAAAATTATATCTGACTTCTCCTCAGAAACCATGAGAACTTCCTCTACTTGGTAAAGAGCATCCAAGGCAAACCTACAGCTAACATTATACTTTTTTTTTTAAACCTTAATCCACAAAGATATATGTACCCCAATGTTCATCTCAGCACTGTTCACTGTGGCCAAGTCATAGAAACAGCCCAAGTGTCCTCTGATAGATGACTGGATAAAGAAGTTGTGGTACATTTATACAATGGAATACTGCTCAGCAATAAGAAAAGATGAAATACAGCAATTAGTGACAACATGGACGGACCTTGAAAATATCTTATTAGGCGAAATAAGTCAGACTGAAAGAATCAAGAAACATATGACCTCACTCATAGGTGGAATATAAAACTGAAAATAACAAAGAAACAAAGACTCATGGACACAGTCAATAGTTTAGTGGTTCCCTGAGGGTAAGAGGGGAGGTGGCGGGGGGGTGAGCTGGGGGGGCATCAAAAATATGTTGATGGAAAGAGCTGATTCTGGGTGGTGAGCACATAATGCAATGTACAGACAATTTAATGTAGAATTATACACCTGGAAACAATGTAATTGTTATCAGTCAATGTCACCCAATAAATTTAACCCCAAAAAAGATACCATACACACACACACAAAAAAAAAAAATTATACTTAATAGTGAAGAACTAAATGCTTTCACCCTAGCATTGGTAACAAGGTAAAGATGTCTGATTTCACTACTCTGGGGTTTTTTTAGATTCATTTCAGTGTCAGAGAGAGAGAGAGAGAGAGGTGGGGATGGGGTGGCAGAACAGTCCCATAGTTGTATATCATTAGTTGTGACATAGTTTTATTCTACACAGGGGGATGTGGAGCCATGAGGGGTGGGAACTGAACCATGGGCCTCCACATGGGAGGCAAGAACCTTTGCTGCCATCTCAGCAGTTACCAGTTGTGCCACAGTTCAGCTTATGGGTTTGCATGGGCTAGGAATGAGATTTGATCCCCAGACCTCACATTTGCAAAGCAAGAGCTCAACCTGTTGAGCTATCCTGGCATCCTGATTTCACTACTCTTATTTAGCATAGTGCTAGAAGTTCTACCCTGTGCAATAAAGCAAGAAAATGAAAGAAGAGGTATATAAGTGAGAAAACAAAAGAAACAAAATTGTCCCTATTTACAGATGACACAATTGTGTACATTAAGATCCCAAAGAATCAAAAAGAAAAAAAAAACCTTCTAGATAAGTGAATTCAACAATGTCACAGAACACAAGATATATGCAAAAATTAATTGTATCCCAAATAATAACACTGAAAATATTCACACCAAAATTAAATTTAAAATACCATTTCCATTAGCTAAAAAAAAAGGTACTTGGGTATAAATGTAACAAAATATGTACAGGACTTGTATTCTGAAAATTACACAACACTGATGAAAACCATCAAAGAATATCTAAATAAATAGAGATACATACTGTGTTCATGAATTGGATGATGCAACATGTCATAGAGAGATGTCAATTTTTCCTGAATTAATATATAGATTTAACACAATTCTTATCATAATTCCAGTAAGATTTTTCTGTAGATATAGATGAATTTATATGGAATGGCAAGGGAACTAGAATACCAAAAACAATTTTTAAAAGCAAGAAATAAGTAGATGGAATCAGTATACCCTATTTTAAGATTTATTATGTAGCTACAGAAGTCAAGACTGTGCTATTGGCAGATGAATAGGCATGTAGGTCAATGGAACAAAATAAAGAATCCAAAAATATAATAGTTCCATACAAATAAGTGGAACTAGTAGAATTTTGAGAAAGGTACAAAAGCAATTAAATGCAGAAAAGGTAGCTTTTTCAACAAATGGTCTTGTTAGGCAAAGCTTGACCTAATCCTCACAGCTAACATTAATTTTATTATTTTTAAGATTTATTTCATTGTTTTGACAGAGAAAAAGAGAGTCAGAGAGAAGGGAAGGGGCCCAGAGCAGTCTCCATAGTTGTATGTCATTACTTTTTGACATAGTTTTATTCCACACTGCTGGGCACAAGGCCATCCAGAGTGGGAACTGGCAGAGGCCTCCCACATGGGAAGCTCGCCAGTTCAGCATATGGGTCCACATGGGCCGGGCCGGGACTTGATTCTTGGGCCCCAGAGCTGGAAGGTGAGCGCTCAATGCACTGAGCCATCCCAGCATCCCATAATTTTAATTAAAAATGGATTACAAAATTAAAAGTAAAACATAAAACTTTATAACTATTATAAAAAAATATGAGAGAAAATCTTTAGGATACTAAGGTAGGCAAAGAGTTCTTAGACTATACCAAAAATATAGTCTATAAAAAGAAAAAATGATAAAATGGACTTCATTAAAATGTAAGAACTATTACTCTGTGAAATACTATTAAGAGTATGAGAAGAAAAGTTTAAAACTTTGGAGAAAAAATTTAAGCACATATATGACAAAGAACCTACATCTAGAATGTATAATGGACAATGAAACTCAGCAGCAAAATATCAAAGCCTCATTAGAACCTAGGCAAAAGACATGAAGAGACATTTCACCAAAAAAGATATAAAGATGAGAAAGGAATGCATGAAACTATTTCAACACCAGTAGCTATTGGGGAAATACAACTTAAAATTACAATGAGATATCATCACACATCTATCAGAATAGCTGAAATAAAAAAATTGTGACCGGGGATGCCAGGATAGCACAGTGGTTGAACTCTTGCATCACAATAGCAAGGTCAGGAGTTCCATTCCCAGACCTTGTTTATGCTGAACTGCAGTGCAACTGGTAACTGCTGGGATGGCTACATGGTGAAAGTTCCCGCCTCCCATATGGGAGGACCCCACATCCACCTGCGTGGAATAAAATCATGTCACAACTAATGATGTACAACTATGGAGATTGCTCTGGGCCTTCCCCCCTTCCTTTCTGTCTCTCTCTCTCCCTCTCTCTCACCTACTCTCAAACAATAAAATAAATATTTTTTTTTTAATTGTGACATCAAATGGTAGCAAAAGTGCAGAGAAATTAGATCACTTATGCATGGCTGGTGAGAATGTAAAATAACACACCCACTCTAGTTTGGCAGATTCTCTTTAAAAAAATAAACATAAACTTATTGCATTCCAGGGCACTTATTCCAGAGAAATGAAAACTTATGTTCACATTTCAGAATTTGATGTTAGCAGAATTTGATTTTGATAACTGACAATTTAGGCCACTTTTTTTCTCTTTTTCTGTGCTTTAAATTTCTGCTTTTATGCTTTGTTTTATTGAAGTACAATTGGCATACAACATCTTATTAATTTCAAGTGTACATCACAGTGAGTTGCTATGTATAGACATTATAAAATGGTTACTATAAGTCTAATTACCGTCTGTCACCATACAAAATTATTACAATATTATTGACTATATTTTCTGTTCTGTACATTATATCCCATGACTTACTTATTTTATAACTAGAAATTTTTACCTCTTAAACCTCTTCACCTGTTTCACCCACCCCCAATCCCTCGCCTCTCTGGTAACCATCAATTTGTTTTCTGTATGTATGAGTCTGCTTCTTTCTTGTTTTGTTTTGTTTTCTTCTGTTTAGATTTCACATATAAATAAAATTATACAGTATTTGTCTTTCTCTGACTTAATTTAGCATAATACATTCTAGGTCCATTCATATTGTCACAAATAGCTGCTCTTATGTTTTAAATTCATCAATATAGTGTGAGCCCAAGGAACCCTAGGCTCCCACCCTCAATTTCAATAAAAGCAAAACCCCAGGCTCATTCATTCTCATTCTCTCTCTCCCTTTCTCTCTCCACTAATGACCTCAGTATGTGGCCCCAGGTATGCTGTGCAATTTTCAAGTCCTGACTCTGGGTGATGAGCACACATGCAATACATAGATGGTGTAATGCAGAATTGTACACCTTGAAACCTATGTAATTTTTAACCAATGTCACACCAATAAATTTAATAATTAATAAACAAAAATAAATGTAAAAATCCAAATAGATTTTGGAGCAAGCGAAGAGATTGAATTAATAACAAAGAAGTTTTCACAAGGAAAAGCCCAGGACTACATAGTCATTTAAAGAAGAATTAATACCAATTCTTCACAGACCCTTCCAAAGAATAGAAGAGGATGGAACATTTCTCAGCTCATTCAGTGAGGCCACTGATAACACTGATATTTTTTAAAGATCATGAATCATGACTAGTGGTGATTTTTCTCAATAATACAAGGTTATTTTATCATCTGAAAAATCAGTGTAATATTCCATATCAATAAAAGACAAAAACTATGTGATCATCTTGATAGACATTTTTCTCTTTTCATTTTGGGATATACTGTGAGTTAAAGGAAAGGGAGGAGGAGCAGTACGGGTGAGGAATTAATGAAAATTGAACAGGTCCTGGAAGTGGAGGAGGGTTAAGGAAAGATTAAGAGAAATAGAAAAAGAAATGTAATAGCTTTTTGTGGATCTATAAATGAGACAGTTCTAAATCTCTCATATTTTTAATTTGCTTTAGCTAAGGAATTATTTAGCAAGGCAATTTTAAGTCCAGTTTTAAATTGAAATACTCCTCATACCAATCAATGAAAGAAAACATGCGTTTGGGAAATAGAAAAATTATTTCCTTTTTGTTCCAAGGTGCCTCAAAATGTACAATCTAGTTAAAATCAAATGTTCTCCAAAGTAACCACTGTAATTCCCAATTGTACCTGATAAAAATGTGCCAGATCAACATGGATGGACCTAGAGACCATCTTATTAAGCGAAATAAGTCAGACTGAAAGAATCAGGAAACATATGACCTCACTTATAGGTGGAATATAAAAGTGAAAGTAACAAAGACACAGAGACCTATGGACATACTCAATAGCTTGGTGAT
>PVKE010045425.1:0-12623 GCA_004027555.1 Craseonycteris thonglongyai | reverse complement strand
AGTAGGGAGAGAGGAATGTAAGCTGCCAGAAAGAGGTACATTTACCCAGAAAGAGGGAACTGCAAGCAAGAGGCCTCAGTGATGAATTGCTGGAGACCCTAAATAAGCATCTCAAAGAGACAGTTTGTTGTTTTATAAGCATCAGAGAATTTCACTGTCAGAAGGGTGCCAGGCAGTAAGACCATTGTGCCTGTCCCCTTCTGTGTCCTCCTTTTCTCCCCTTAAGTCCTTGAGGAAGCAGAGGCATCCGAAGAAGGGAAAGGGTGAGGATAAACCCTGGGCTGGGGAACAGGGAAGTCAGTCTTGTCTCCTTTTTCCCTGCAGTCTTTGGGGGTGGCCGAGAGACACTTCAGCATTAAACAGTGTTCAGAGTTTGTGATTACTACAGTGGAATAGACATATTAGTCACTGCCATGAAGTTATGTTGGTAACTGAAGTGGGTAGAGAACTTTTTATTATTTGTTGGAGATTTTATCTGAGGTGACAGGAAAAGAGGTAGTCTCACAAAGGAGATTGGACCTGGTATAGGGAAAAGGAGAATAAAGTTATTGGTTGATTATACCCCATGACACACTGGTTTAAAACAAGTCACACTCTTAGAGTCATTGTTTTAGAAAAGATTAACACCCAGTTCTAAAGAAAAATAAACTATCATCCTTTATATGTGAAATTAAATATCAATTTTATAAGCCATAAGTTTCCAGCAATGCCAAACACTTACGAGGCTCCAAAAATTGTTGAACAAATGAAATACACTTGTGAGTGATTTAAGGTTGACTTAGTGATAAAACTTAAATGCTAGTTTATAAGTGTTATAGTGACGGTTCTGTTTGTTAGGAAGGTATTTCATAAAAAGCACAGAGAGGAAATGAAAATTTATACTTTTGTGGCTTGGTCTTTTGTTTAGATTTGATTACTTCTAAACACAAACTGATTTTATTGCAACCTTCCTCCATTGTTTTTCTTTGTGAAGATCTGAACACCTGTACTAATGTCTCAAACTGATGTGAAGACATCCACAAAATTAAAATTATACACACATACACTGGCATTATTTGTCATTTCTTTCAGATGAATAGTGAGCATTTTGGAGTTCAAAGAACATGAATTATTGCTCCCAATATGGGAACTTCTAAGGACTCAATAATGTAATAAAGATTTATTAAACAAAATGTAGTTTAAAAGTTAGCCTTAAAAAATATTAATCTGGCCTTTCTTCTTTCTTTTCTTCCTTCGTTCCCTTCTGCTCAGTTGCAAACTTATTAGACAGGCCTGAGCAGGGTGGGAGGGGCTGGACCCCAAGGAAGAGGATTTCAGGAAGGTAGCCCAGTAAAGATTATAAAGCCCATTCAAGGTGAGTGTCCAAAATGTACACAACAAACAACAGAGTTGCAAAATATATAAAGCAAAAGCTGATAGAACTGAAAAGATAAAAAGAGAAATCCACAATTATAGTTAAAGATTTGGAGATTTTAGCACCTCTTTCAACACTTGGTACAACAACTAGATAGAAAATTATCAAGCATATAGAAAAACTTATCCTAAACCAAAAGGATCAAATTGAAATTTATAGAACATTTCACCCAACCACAGAAGAACAGCTGGTGTTTTTTTATTGGTTTTTTTTTTTTCAAGTGCCTGTGGAACATTTACGAAGGTATCCTGAACCATAAAAACTTAAATATGTTGAAATCACGGAGTGTGCTCTCTCACCACAATGGAATGAAACCAGAAATTGGTAACAGAAAGAGGCCAGGAAAACCTCCAGTATTGGAAATTAAATAACAGACATCTAAATAACCCATAGGTCAAAGAGAACATCTTAAGGGAAATAAAAATAAATTCATTGAACTGAATGAAAATGTAAATAAAACAAATAAAAAATTGGGGACACAGTTAAATTAGTGCTAAAAAATATTGTAGCACTTAATGCTTACATTAGAAAAGAGGAAAAGTCTCAAGTCGATCTATGTTACAATATCAGGACTCTTAACAATTAATGAAAAAAAAATTTGTTTTTTAAAGAATCTAGAAAAAAGAGCAAAATAAACCCAGAATAACCAGAAAAAGGAAATAATAGAGATGGGAGCAGAAATAAATAAAACTGAAAAACAAAGAAAATGGAGAAAATCAATGAAACAAAGATCTGTGTTTTTGAAAAGATCGATAAATTGGCAAACCCCTACTAACATTGACAAAAAATAAAAAAGAGCTGACTCAAATTTCTAATATCAAGAGTGAAAAAGGGGCTATAACTATAGATATCAGAGATATCAAAAGGATAATAAAGAAATATTATGAATAGCTCTACACACATGAATCTGACAAGTTAGGTGAAATGGATCAATTCATCAAAAAATACAAACCATCACAGCTTACCCAATGTGAAGTAGATCATTTGTATAGCCATAACTGTTTAGAAAATTGATTTTAAGAACTCTCCCAAAAGAGGGGATCTCAGGATAACTCAACAGATTGAGTACTTGCCTTGCAACTGTGAGGTCTTAGGATCAAATCCTGGCTCAGGCCCATGCAAACCCATATGCTGAACTGTGGTGCAACTGGTAACCACCAGGATGGTTGTTGAGGTTCTCACTTCCCATGTGGGAGGCCCCCAATTTGGTTTTTGTCCCATGTGGCCCCACAAACACTTGTGTAGAATGAAACCGTGTCACAAATAATAACATACAACTATGACTACTGCTCTGGGCCCTCCCCCTTTCTCTTTCACTCTCTCTCTGTCACACCTTCTCTCAAAATAAAACAAAACACTCTCCCAAAAGTAATCTCCAGGTCCAGATGATTTCACTGGAGAATTCTACCAAACTTTAAAAAAGAATTAATGCAAATTCTATGCAGTCTCCTAAAAAATGAAAGAGGAAGTACCACTTCCCAATTCATTTATGAAGTGAATATACCCTGATACCAAAGCCAAAGTACAAAAAGAGAAATATAAACCAATAACTTTCATGAATATAGATGTAAAAATCTTTAAGCTATTAACAAACAGAATTCAATAATATATACAAAGAATTATATACGTACCATAATTAAATGGGATTATAACAAGGACAGCCTATTTTGACATTTGAAAATTAATTAATGTAATTCACAATATGGACAGACTAAAGAAGAAAAATCACATGATTATGTCAATGCAGAAAAAATTTTTGACAAAATTCAATACCCATTCAAGATTTAAGAAAAAGCAAACAAACTCTAAAATAAAGTAGAAGAGGGGAACTTCCTCAGTTTGATAAAAAGGCATCTAAAAACTTGAAAAAGAACAGCTATCTTTGTTCTTCATGGTGAAAGACTGCTTTTCCCTAAAATAAGGAAGAAGGCAAGGATGTCTGCTTTCACATCTTATTCACCACTATGCTGGCAATTCTAACCAGAGCAGCAAGCAAGAAATGGAAATAAAAGGCATAAAGATCAGAAAGGAAGGAAATGAAACTCTATTTACAGATGACAGGATTGTCTACATAGGAAATTCCAAGGAACCAAGAAAAAATTCCTAGAACCTCTAGTGAGTTCATCAAGATTGTAGGATACTAGATAAACATACAAAAGTCAATTGCATTTTTATATACCTGTACTAGCAATGAACATGTGGATATCAAATTAAAAATACACTATTTACAACTGTACAAAAATGAAGTATGAGACATGCTGAAAACTACAAAATGCTATGAAAGAAATCAACAAAGATATAAAAAATGGAGGGACATTCTGAACTTTAGGGCATCAAAATTCATGGAATTTTGATCAATGATATGAGATTATTGGACCTTCATTTGTTAAAAATTAAAAATTCCTTACAGCAAAACCCAAATTCTCTTTAAAAGTCTTTTCTCATTGGGGAGAAGTTAATTATACCTACTTTTTTTTTGTTAAGGTGACATTCGTTAAGAAAAATTACATAGATTCCAGGTGTACAATTCTACAGTATTTTGTCTATGTGTTACATTATGTCAGCTTTCTTTCCATCTCCATATATTTAGCTCTCCATCCCTCCCTTTACCACCCACCTTTCTCCTCTCCCACTTCCAACCTCCCTTACACTTTTAGTAAAGTCATAGTAATGAACATTTATTGCAAGCATGTTGGACTAGTCGCCGTGCCTGCATAATCTCAGATCTTACAGATCTTCAATCCACCTTGAATTAAGTTTCGTGTATGGTAAATGAAAAGATTCACTTTTCCCATGTGCATATTTAATAAACCTATAGCATCATTTAGTGAAAACACCTCCTTTGCTGCCCATTTACCTGTTTGGCCACCTTAATTATAAGCCAGAAAACCATATATGTTTGAATCTATTTTTCAGCTCTCCATTCTGTTCCATTGTTTGGTTTTTCTAGCTTTGCTAGATAACTAATAAATTAATTAATATACTATTTTAATTTTACTGTGGCCATTAATTTGCCAGTATTTTATTTAATTGTCAGTATTTCTGGAAGGACACTCACAGTCTAAAAATATTGTTTTGTTTACCTTGAGTCATATAAAAAAAATGTAGATATATTGAAAAGAAAAAGAGTAAATCCTTATCTTTGAGCACTTGATGAGTATAGTCTGAAACTTTTTCACATTGATCCAGCCACATAACAGTTCTTTTTGCTTTTATCTAAAAAAATTTTTAATTTCTTTAAATAAAGTGAAACATGTCTGGGGGTTAGGATATTCTACTCCATGGAAACCAGACTGGTATTCCACTGGGACAATTTCTAAGGTGTGCCTTCTCTTACATTAACTTACCTTTAGGATAGCTACTTTTCAGAAGATGCAGAGTAAATCATAGGGCATTGTGCTAAGGACATGGGTGACATCAAAATATATTGGACATGAACATTACTTTCAAGAAGATTATTATAATCTGGTATGGGGGCGTGTAAAACATGCTATATAAAATTGGCTCTAGATGTCACTCATATTTTCTGGTTCTTTGTAGCATAATAGCATTATAATAGCCATCCCCAAATTATTTCTCTGGCCCTGTTCCTCCTATTTTGTCAATGCTTTGGCTTCAGTTCCTTCTGAAGAGGTTTTGGCATGTTTCCTATGTACTCTCTGCACTTCTCTTGCTACCGGAGAACACTCACTATTTTCCTCCTATCCTGTTCTTGCTGGATGTTGTGGTATCTCCTATTATTGTTAACATCCAAAAAGCCATTTGGTTACGGATGTCTAGTAAAGACACTGCTCTCATCACTGCCCAGCAGTGGTGGTGTGGAGGCTGCCGATGGCTGTGCACAGTGTGTAGAACCTGCACTCAACCACCTCCCACAGTGCCATTGCCTATTCTTAGACTCCATGTGGTATGGTTAAAAGTTCAAGGACTCACATCATACAGGCCTGGGTTGGACTGCTAGCTTTGCTATTACCCTCCCACAAGGTCTGTAAGCATTTTACTTCATTTCTATAAGCCTCCATATCATATCTGTCAAGTATGAATTAAGTTGTTTTAAGGAATACATACTTGTAGAATAATGTAAGAGTGTTCCGCGTAATGCTGACATATGCTATATACAAGGAGCAGCTATTAGTGTATTCATTTATTCATTTAATGTATCTTAATCAATCCCCCCACCTCCTGTGTACTATGCCAGGTCTAAAAAGATGGATAAGTTGCTGTAGCTTGGTGTTTATTGTCCAGTAATGGGAATCAGCATGTAAATAACTATGATGAAGAACTTCTTTAGAATTATGGATTTCACTTGTTCTTATCATTATCCAAGATAAAACCTGATATCGTGGAAGTGGTACAGATGACATGCTATGAGAGTTCAGGGGAGGGTATGCTTCATTTTGGGTTCAGTGATTAATTAATAGATTCACTAATGCTTATCAGTATAATGTGTTTGCTGTGTTGATCTCTTTAGAATTCTTGTTTCATCACCCCATCATTTGTGCGAATGTGGAATAGTAGACGAAGCCTGAAATGAATTCAATAATGGAAAATATGGGTGGATGTTTGGACTTGGTTTGATAAATTGACCAACACCTGCCTCATTTTCAGTATATCAGAGACCTTGTTTTCATAATGGTTTCTTTCCTTTTGATGATATTTGCATCATCCACTAACTAGGAAAGTTGTAACTGACATAGTATATTGGAATAAAAGGAAAATGGATACTGCATCTCAAAATGTGTTCCCGAATTTCATCACTATATGGGATTAGCCATTCATTAAAGATTAAATGTGAGGCAGTCCCATATCTGAATATAAGTGTGTCAGTCTTTCCGATCTGTTTTAATTTTGCTTAAAATAATAACAGCTTTTTTTTACCCACTTACTTGGATCTGTGCTGATTATTTTAATGTCATCAGCCAGAAGTAGTCTTAGCTAATATTTCAGAATCCCACCAAGATTAGATTTAATCGAACTGCTAGAAAAAAATTTTAAAGCTATTATTTTATTGACTGGAAAAGAATCACTAAAATGTTAATTGATGCTTAGAGTGGGAAATTTATACTGTAATTTAACATTTAAAATAGTGTCTGAAGAGACATACACGTTGATCTGCACTAAGAGCAGGTAAACAATATGTGAGGACTAAGACCAGGTAAGCAAAATGCCTTTTGGAAGCAGGGTACTTTTACTGTTTCATAAATTTTAATTATTAAAACATTAATAATTTTTGTATTTACCGGTATATTTGTATCTCCTTTGTTTTCTTTTTCTGCAGTTTTAAAAATCATATTGCATGTCCCTCAACTTCCAAATTTCTCTCAAATCTACTCCTAAATAAAACATCTCTTGCTTTAGGTAAATAAATTTTACCTTGTGCTGAGGCAGAAAGTAAATTAACATGAAGATAATATAATTCAGAGTAACCTGGGAATATCATCTACATGAAAATTATAGTTGGTGAAAAGAGGAACTGCTAAACGTAAGAATTGCTCTCAGAAGTTACCATGGAAACATGAGGCCAGTATTATTGTTTTTCCTGGTAATACACAAAGAACTGTGTGTGCTCAGCAAGTGGAATTGATCAAATGTAATACCCATGACCCTGAATATTTTACAGGGTTGACTACTTGTCACCATTTCAATATGTCTGTCACTTAATGCAATCAAGTGCTTTGCAGTGCAGAACTTCAATTGAATTAGCTCTCAGATGGGTACTTTTGTTGATAGATATGTGAGTAATAGATAGAGGATTGAATACATTTAAAATAATATGAAGTCTAGGAGAACTGCTGCCTTAAGTTTCTCCCTGAACCCAGGATCCATAAGTTTAGTATTGATGTTTTCTTCTATGCAATTTATTGTTTCAGGTCTTATGTTTAGGTCTTTGATCCATTTTGAGTTAATTTTGGTATATAGTGACAGCAGTCTAGTTTCATTCTTTTGCATGTGGCTTTTCTATTTTCCTAGCATCATTTATTGAAGATACCTTTTTCTCTTAGATGCCAACTTATAGTGCTGATTATAAGCCTTTATAGATACCATTCACATTTTATCAATAAATTAATAAAGCCCTTGAAGGTGAAAAATGTAGCCAACTGACATAAAATCTAGATTTCTAAAATTTTTATTTAAATTATCCATTTTTTTTTCTCACTGTGTATGGTATCCATTCTCCATTTAAAAAGGCTTAATTTGTGAACACAGGGCAATAACAATTCAATGCTGATAAAAAACTAAAAAGATTCAAAGTCTGAATGGAGAGAGAATCTCTCTCTAAATCTCCTAATTCAATTCTAGTGCTTTTCTCTGATAACTTTGAGACATGGTGATTTAAATATTTGGTGAATTTGGGGGCCTGCAGTGTCACTGGTGGGATGAAGGAGTAGATATTTGTTAGTATATGCAGTACATCCAATCCTAAGAGATTTCTCCAGATAATACTTAAAAAGAAAACATTTTTTTTTACTGTTGGCATAAAAAAGTGGACTATTACCTACAGGACACTGTCTTGTGGTTTTCTTTTTAATGTGAGTGCCTACTTCTCAGGAACATATAATGTTGGGATGCCAGGATAGTTTAACAGATTGAGAACTTGCCTTGCCACCATGAGGTCTGGGGATCTAATCCCAGTCCTGGCTTGTGTGTACCCACACGCTGAGCTGGTAACTATGAGATGACTTGGTGGTGAAGGCTCTTGCCTCCCATGTGGGGGTCCCCCAGTTTGGTTCCCACCCCACGTGGCCCCACATTCACCTGTGTGGCATGAAACTGTCACAACTAATGATGTATAACTATGGAGACTGCTTTGGGCCCTCCTCCCTTCTTTCTCTCTTTCTCTTTCTCTCTCTTAGTCTCTCTCTCACCTTCTCTCAAAATAATAGGAAATAAATCTTAAAAACAAAGCAAAACAGATAATGTACCAGATATTGCTCACTATAAAATTGACCCAGCTCCATCTTCATGGACTCAACATATATTGCCAACTAGCAAAAATGCAGGAAATAAATAAATCAACTGCTCTGTTGGAAATATATGGTTCCTATAAGATACTTTGTCTTGTCCCAACCCCCAGACATGTTTCACTTTACTTAGATAAAGAAATAAAAATTTTTTTTAGATAAAAGCAAAAAGAACTGTTATGTGGCTGGATCAATGTGAACAAGTTTCAGGAGACTATACTCATTAAGTGCTCAAGGATAAGGATTTACTCTTTTTTTCTTTTCAATATATCTACAGTTTTTTATATGACTCAAGGTAAACAAAACAATATTTTTAGACTGTGAGTGTCCTTCTAGAAATACTGACAAATAAAATACTGGCAAATTAATTGCAACAGTAAAATAAAAATAGTATATTAATTAATTAATTTACTAGTTATCTAGCACAGCTAGAAAAACCAAACAGTGGAACAGAATGGGGAGTTGAAAAATAGATTCAAACATATATGGTTTTCTGGCTTATGATTAAGGTGACCAAACAGGTAAATGGGCAGCAGGGAAATGGTGCTAGGTTTATTAAATATGCATATGGGAAAAGTGAATCTTTTCATTTACCATACACAAAACTTAATTCAAGATGGATTGAAGATCTATATGTGAAAGTTGCAACAATAAAACTTTTAGAAGAGACCATGGGAGAACATCTTTATGACTCAGAAGAAAATAAATCTTTTTTATTTTTAAGATTTATTTTATTGTTTGAGAGGTGAAAAAGAGGGTTGAGGGTGGAAAAGAGCAGTCTCCATAGCTATATGTCATTAGTTGTGACATGGTTTCATTCCACACAGGTGGATACGGGGCTGTGTGGGGTGGAAACTGAGTCAGTGGCCTCCCACATGGGGGGCTAGCGTCTTTGCTGCTGAACCATCTCAGCAGTTACCAGTTGCACCGCAGTTCAGCATGTCGGGTTGCATGGGCAGGGGCTGGGAATCAAGCCCTGCATCTCAAGATTATGAGGCAAGTGCTCAACCTCCTTCCTATCATCCAATATTTCTTAAATAAGATCTAAATAATTAATAATAATAATAATAATGATAAATCAAAAAAGAAAAATCAAATATATTGGAATATTTTAACATTAAAGAATTTTGTCCATTAAAAGACACCCTAAAGAGAGTGCAAAGGCAAGCTTCAGAATGCAATGCAATCATATGAAAGAGGACTTGTATTCAGAATATATATATATATATATACTCTTATGAAATATAAAATAAACCTTAAAAACCAATGATCAAAAGATAGGCAATCCAATAGAAAAATGGGTGAAAATTTTTACAGGCCTTTCACAAAAGGATATCTAATAAACATAGAAAAAGCTGTTTTAACCTTATTAGTCATCAGAAAAATGCAAATTATTAGTGCTCTTTTGCTGCCATAGTAAATTACCACTAACTTAGTAGCTTAAAACAATACAAATATATTATCTTACCATTCTGTAGGTTAGGAGTTCAATATAGGTCTTACTGCACTAAAATCAAGGCATTTGATAAAACTACATTTCTATCTGGATACCGTAGGGGAGAATCCATTTCCCTTCCTTGTCAGCTTCTAGAGGCTGCCCTCATTCCTTGGTTTTGCCCCCTTCCTTCATTTCAAAGTTGACGTTGCATCTCTTTGACTATTTTTCCATCAACACATCTATGTGTGACCACATCTAAGAAAGGCTCTCCACTTTTGAACACACATGTGAGTAGATTGGGCCCACTCAGATAATCTAGGATAAATTCTGTATCTCAAAGCCCATAACATTAATCTACAAATTCTCTACAGTAGTATAGTTAAAGGTTCTGGGAATGAGAATATGGACATCTTTGGAAGAATCATTATTCTGTCTACTAAAATATGCTACAACTTCACACCAAATGGCTAATTAAAAAGAAAATACCAAGTGTTGGTAACGATGTGGAACAAGTACAATTCTCATTCACTGCTGCCTAGATCAAAAACACTTTGTCTAAAAAAGCCTTTTTTGGTGGCGGGGGTGGGGGTGGGGTTGTTTCATTTTGAAAGAGATTTTTCACTGGTTATAGAATGCTATATTGGTAACTTTTTTTTGTATTTCAGTGCTTTAATAGTGTCACTTTGTGGGTCTGGCTTGCATAATTTCTGATGAGAAATCTGTTGTAATTCTTTGTTCCTCTGAATCTAATGTTTCTTTTTTTTCCTCTGTCTTCAAGACTTTTTCTTTATCTATGGGATTCAGCTGGTATGTATGTAGGTAAGTTCCCCCTGCTTTTGGTAGTCATCCTGCTTGAAGTTCCCTCGGCTTCCTAGATCTGTGGTTTGTTGTATTCTTTTTTGTTTTTTAATTTTGGAAAAGCCTTCGATATTTTGCTAGTTTATTATCTCTTCATCTTCTAGGACTCCAATTATACATACCGGTATGTTAGACTATTTAATGTACTAATAGTTCCATAGCTCTTGATTTTGTTTTTAGCTCTTTTTTTTCCTCTGTTTACATTTGAATATTTCATTTGACCTCTCTTCAAGTTCACTGATTCTTTGTTCCATAGTATTCAAGTTGTTTTATTTTTTTCTTGTGTGTGTCTAATAATATTTGAATGGATGGTTGGTATTGAGTGTGGTAAGTAATATTCACAGCTGGAAATGGGTAGGCCTCTTTTTCTCAGTGTAGATATGCATCAGTCTGTCTAATAAGAAGCTGAGCTGGGTTTGAGTTTTGTTGCCATGGTTATTTTCACTACACCAGAGACTTCAAATTCCGCTGGAATGGGCTGATGTTAACTTGAGCTTACAGTGAAAGTTGAGGTGCCAAAAGGTTCGTCTCAGTTTTCCTTCTTCACTCTTACTTTTCAGCAATCCTTATTCCACAGAAATTATTCTTTTCCATGCAGTAGATTGCTGTTGCATGTCTCTTGATTCTATGCTTATTATGAGTAGCCTGGATTTCTGAATTGTTTTTAATGTCGTGTTTCCTTATCTGTGCTCTGGTAACATAGACTTCTTGCTACTGAAGTGATTCCTCTCAGTTAAGGTATTATGTTTCAGTTAAACTGAAATTAATTTCCCGGAAGGAAACATTACTCCCTGCTGGTATCTTCATTCAGAGAGAGCAAAATCCTAAGAGACTAAGAAATAGGACTGGTAAATTTTGCTCTATGAAGGAGACTTAAGCAACCAAAGCCAACATTAGAGCATTGAGTGGCTGAGAGACTACCAATCCAAAGAACTCCCTGTTTCCCCAGGTCTACCTCAGGTGATGCTTCCTTGGACCACATCTTTTCCATCTTCTGTGGCTATAAGACATCTACCATCCATACAGAAGGTATCCTGTAAGTGGTGCTTTAACCAGAGACTTACTAGGGCTGTTATTTTAAAAGAGCTCTAAAAATACTCATTTGACCCTGTACTCATCAGCAAACTGTCATAAATCAAACAGGAATTCCCCAGTGTTAACAACATGGAGCTGTAAGTAGCTGGTAGACAAGATTACTTTCCTACTTCCAGAATCATTGTGGGCATAATTTATTTCTCACTTACTGACTTATATCAAGACAACTTCATTAACTGAGTGGTAGACATAGGGATTGTCTTCATTTTGTACTTACACAAAAATTTCGTTGTCATTTGCTTAACTATCTTTTAATTTTAAGAGGATATATTTCTTTTCAATGGTAGTATCTATTAATGTTTGATGCAGCTCTGTCTTTGAAACTGACTTTATTTAGTTGTTTATTTTGCGGTAGAGTTGTGAACATTTGCTTTCAATGCAAAAAAAAAAAAAAAAGATTGAATGCGTAAGTTCAATCTTTTGAGTTTCCTTAGGATCATAGTAAGACAAACACTTCTTTAAAAATATTTTTTCACCATGAAATTTAGATAAATCTATGTTACCACATATGTTGTAGGAATATTTTGTGCTTCACTTAGGCCAACTTTGACGATCTTGTATTATTAACCTGTCAAAGAATTTCTGACTATATACATTGCATCCAACTTTAGACATTGACTTTAAACATAATTATATTTCAGATCCTTTTCAAGGTTTAAGTCTATAGCTTCAGTTGGCCTGGTTGCATTCTGATATCTATTCTTTTCATTTGTTCTTTCCTTCTAACTGTACATTGCCAGAACATAAGGATAGAATTTGAGGAAGTGTTTTGATAAACTAGTTCTTAAGTAATATATTAACGTGTTATCCATTAGCAATATGTTATACAGCCAGCTATATAAATAGGTAATACTGG
>PVKE010045424.1:0-12624 GCA_004027555.1 Craseonycteris thonglongyai | reverse complement strand
AAAAACCTGAAGACCTTAATCTTTAAAGATGTTTGTACCCGCATGTTCATCGCAGCACTGTTCACAGTGGCCAGAACATGGAAACAACCAAAATGCCCTTCGATAGATGACTGGATAAAGAAGATGTGGTACATTTCCACAATGGAATACTGCTCAGCGATAAGAAATGATGAAATACAGTCATTTGTGACAACATGGATGGACCTTGAGACCATCTTATTAAGTGAAATAAGTCAGACTGAAAGAATCAGGAAACATATGACCTTATAGGTGGATTATAAAACTGAAAGTAACAAAGAAACAGACTTATGGACACAATAGTTTCGTGATTACCTGAGGGAAGAGGAGGAGGTGGGAGGGAGAATGGGGAAGGGAGGTGGGAGTGGGCACCAGACTTATGGACACATTCAATAGGTTGGTGACTACCTGAGTGAAGGGGAGGAGTGGGGAGGGAGAGTGGGGAGGGGGGTGGTAGGAGTGGGCTCCAGATATATGGTGATGGAAGGAGAGCTGATTCTGGGTGGTGAGCACATAATGCGATGTATGGGTGATGTGATGTGGACTCGTACATCTGGAAACTATCTAATTGTTACCAATCAATGTCACCCCAATAAATTTAACAATAAAAAAAGTCCTCTCTAAACCCAATGTCTGTAAGTTAATGCCTATGTTTTCTTCTATGCAGTTTATTGTTTTGGGTCTTATGTAGAGGTCTTTGATTCATATTTTAGTTAATTTTGCTATGGTGATAGTTTGCAGTCCAGATTTATTCTTTTGCATGTGATTTTACAATTTTCCCAGCACCATTTACTGAAGAGGCATTTTTCCCCCTCCATTACATATTTTTCACTCCTTTGTCAAAAATTATCTGTCTATATGTTTGTAGGTTTATTTCTGGGGTTTTTATTCTGTTCCATTAGTCCATATGTCTATTTTTCTGCCAGTACAAAGCTGTTTTGATTTATTTTTATTGATTTTTTTTGTTTGTTTGCTTTTGACAAAGACAGAGAGAGACAGAGAGACAGGGGAGGGCCCAGAGCAGTCTCCATAGTTGTACATCATCAGTTTTCAACATGGTTTTGTTCCACACAGGTGGCCAGGGGCCTCCCACATGGAAAACTCACCCCAGTTCAGCATATGGGTCTGCACAGGCCAGGGCTGGGATTCAATCCTTGGTCCCTGGGGCTGCAAAGTGAGCACTTAACCCACTGCCATCCCAGCTTCCCTTGTTTTGATTATTGATGCTTTGTAGTATAGACTGAAGTCATAGGATTGCTTTGGCAATTGGGGTCTTTTGTGGTTCCATACAAATCTGATGATTTTTTTTAATCTATTTCTTTCTTTCTTTCTTTCTTTTTGAGATTTAGTTTTATTGTTTTTGACAGAGAGAGAGAAATACAGAGACAGAGAGAAGGGGGGGGGCAGAACAGTCTCCATAGTTGCACATCATTGGTTTTTCCACATAGTTTTATTCCACAGGTGGGCGTGGGATGGGCCAGGGTCTCACCCTGGTGAAAACTGAACTGGGGGAACTCCGCAGTTCAGCATATGGGTCCAAACAGGCTGGGGCCAGGATTTGATCCTCAGTCCCCAGGGCTGCAAATTGAGTGCTTAACCCACTGAGCCATCCCAGCTTCCCCTAAAATCTATTTCTGGAAAGAACATCTGTGTAATTTTGATGGGAATTACATTAAACCTGTATATTGCTTTGGATTATATGGCTGTTTTAACTATCTTGATTCTTCCAATCCATGAACATGTAATATCTTCCTATTTTGTGTGTGTGTCTTCTTCAATATATTTTAATGGTGTCTTATACTTTTTCATGTACAAGTTCTTCACATTCTTTGTTAAGTTTATTCCTAAGTGTTTTACTCTTTTTGTTGTGATTGCAAAAGGTATTGTTTTTCTCATTTCTTTTTCTGAAGTTTTGTTGTTTGTGTATAAAAATGCAATGGATTTTTTGGTATTGATTTTGTATCCTGCAAATTTACTGTATTTATTTACTACTTCTAATAGTTTTCTAGTGAAATCTTTAGGATTTTCTATATAAAGGATCATGTCATCTGCAAACAGTGACAGTTTAACTGCCCAGATGTTGTAGGTATCATTATTGAACACACTTAGCAGTGAGAAAACTGGGACTTTAGTGTATAGGTCAGTATAAAAGTAGGAACTACAAACATCTCTAGAGAGTTCAAGCAGGAAATTGTTGAACATACAAAATATGAATTCACAAAATGATAGGAGACTTAGAGCATGGAGATAGAAAGCTGCTGTCCCCATTGCAACAGAAAAGGAGGATGAAGTTGGACTTTGGAAAGAGTGGATATAGGTACATAGATTTGATGCACAAAGATGCAAAGTTTCCCCTGTAATGGCTTCTTTTGGTTCATGAAATGAGGGAGCAGCTGAGAAGACCAGCAGAGAGAGGAATGAGGGTTGAGAAAGAGAAAAGTATGGAAAGTCATTATGGAAAATAGAAGTGGAGCATATTCAAGGAACCTAGTATGATTGACAGGCAATGTTTCAGAGTCTATGAGTGTTGTTACTCACTAATTTATATTATACTTAGTCAATGGTCTAGTTAGTCTTTTATTGTCATGACCTTTGACTATTACATGTTTTGGTTTTATTTTCATATTCTAAAGTACCAGTGAAGAAAAAGCCCTAATTATATTGATTTATGGAACTTAGTACCAGTTTACATCCAAGATAAGCTATATACAGTCCCCACCCAAATTCTAAGTCCACCAGAAAAGGTCTCATTCTTGCAGTTTCTCTCATTGCAGCGCTTGACATCCCTGCTCTAACACAAGGCCACCTCACAGCTCACAGCCCTCACCTCCTGAGAGAAAAATCTATAACAAGCATAAGCACCAACTGTTAAAGACCTGGTCCTGCAGCAGAGGCACAGGTAAGCCAGGAGCACCCCTCCCGTGCAGGGCGGCGGGCCAAAAGCTGGAGGAAGAGACAGTCCGTAGAAAAGAACAAGGCAGTGTTCTGTGAAAAGTTCTACTGCACAGAGGGGCTGGGACAGAGAAAGCTGTGCTTCTCTACAGGAAAGTGGTTTTAAAGAGGACAGAGCAGGGGAAAGGGAGTATAACTGTACGGGGGTAAAGTAATTATGGTAATTAAAAGTCTTGGGGGCCTGTTGGCCAGGATCCTGAGGTAGGCAGTCTCTTTCTAGATGTTTCCACTTCAGTGCTTAATCTATGACACCTAGATCATTGGTCTTCAAAACAGAATGTGCATACACCTGAAAAGACTCTTCCAGAGTACTCACTCAGGCACAAGTGGTGTTAACATGATGAATGTTCATACTCAAGCCCCGTATGTTCTCTTCCTTAAAATTGGTTAGAGAGGCTTATGGGGACAATGTCTCTCACATTTTGCTTTTTTTTATTTTGAAAGGGAAGCAAGGGGTCCCGGGATGGCTCCACGGGTTGAGTGCTCATTTTGCAGCCCCAGGGACCAAGGATCGAATCCCAGACCCTACCCATGCACACCCATATGCTGAACTGGGGAGTGCCCCCAGTTCAGTTCTTGCCGGGACCTATGCGGGAGGCTCCCGGCCCAGTTCCTGCCCTGTGCAGCTCCGTGCCCACCTGTGGAGTGAAACTATATGGAAAACTAATGCTGTCAACTATGGAGACTGCTCTGGGCCCTCCCTCTTCCTTCTGTCTCTCTTTCCCTGTTAAAAAAAAAAAAAACCAATAAAAATAAATCTTTAAAAAGCAAGTAATAGCCTTTCCTTCCTCTTCTATTCTTTTGTCTTTTCCTTTTGTTCCCTTTCCTTCCCTCCCTGAACAATCCAGTCCTAACGTGTCCAGGCCGGGCACAGTTGACATCTGTGCTGGCTGTGCTGTGGAACAGGGTGCAGAAGGGGAACTGAGGTGGCCGCTGCCATGGGTCAGAGTCCAAGCAGTGAAGGGATACCACCCCACGGAGGCAGGCTGACCTGGGTGTGGTGGGTGCAGAGGTCCACTGTGGGCTGGGGGGGGGGGCTCACTGACGAGTGAGGAGTGGCTTATGACCCGTCAGAGCCCCAACGAGGTAAGGAGGCGTCCATGCAGAGGGAACGCCCAGCCTAGTGTTGCAAAGAGTGAGGAACTGCTTTCATATGGGAGGATTAATCATTAATATATTAAGGATCAAGAGCCAGGATTCTTTCTTTCAGAAAAAAAAGTTATAAATATTGGAGGAGGGGGAGGCTGGAATGAAATCACTAGCAGTGATTTCAGTGTAGCCTGAGGAAGTAGCCATGGTGGAGCAAGTGAATTCCCTGAAGGAATTCACAGGGAAAATAAGCTTGACAGCTGGAAAAATACTAAATTTCTGCTCTTAGACAGTAAGACACAAGGGCTGGTGTGCTGCTATTATATTTGAGAGCTGTCTTAGGCAACCCCAAACTACGTGGTTAAGGCCAGGTCACCCTCCAGCTCCTGAGACTTCATAGATCAGGGGTGTCAAACTCAATGAAAACACAGGCCATTTGGTGCAACAGGCAAGATTCACACAGGCCACATCACATTTACAAATGTCACTGGAGCTGAGTCAGCGCGTTTATACACGCCCACAGGCCCCCAGGAAAGGCACTGGGCCACGTGTATACTCGTCTTCAGTAGTTAAAGGGTTAACGAGGGAATTGTGTGTATGGTATTGCTTCTACGGTATTGCCTCCATCTCCCCTAAGCGCTATTTTCTTCATAACAATTTTTCTATTTTCATTTTATTTCAGAGCATCATGGGCCACAAAAAATGACCTCGGGGGCCGCATGCGGCCCATGGGCCGCCAGTTCGACACCCCTGTCATAGAGTATAAGTCTTGTTCCTGTTTTCCTGTTTTCAAAAACATTTCCTTTGGGTTTCACCACAAATATATTGTATGCGGTGTGGAAGAAATACAAAGGAACTATTGGAGATACTGCGTTGGACATTTTAACTTTGCAGTAAGTTTCTATAAAGAGATTTTCGTTAAGACAGCCATTTGAAGAGCCCAGCAATAATAGCCTGGAATTCTGCTAACATTCTCCCCACCCTTCTCTACCAGCTCTCTCAACAGCTTCTTAGGTCTCTGCATTGTTCCCACAGTGTCCCCTCCCGGCCATTGTTAGGGAGCCAGGTCTATCCTGTGGGGAGAAACGAGCTACATTTCTCTTGCCCTGGTAAAACAGTTGCCATACAACTTTGTCCCTAACCTCTCATTTCCTACACTTTCAAGAGTTTTGAAAACAGGTTCCTGTGTAGTTTAAGATACAATGTGCCAGTGCAGATACCAGGAGGACTTCATGTTTCATCCTTAAACGTGCCTTATACCAGTTTTCCACTGGTTGGGTCCTTCAGATGGCTTTCCAAGATGAGCAGCAAAAGTGAGGACCAACATCTGACGAACTCTGTTTGGTGACAGCATCTATGCACTCTCCTTGATCCACTGCCTAGATTTAGTCGTCAGCTAACTGCACTGATTTCTGCTGCGCATCAAGGAAAAGGAGCCCATTAGAGCAGCAGGAAGAGTTCAAAATGTAGATGCTCCAGGAGCCCCAAATATGGCCCCACCTGGAGCCACCTGGAGAAATGAGGAGGCCAGGCAGGACCTCAAATCAGCAGCTTCCAAACACTGTCCTCACTTAGATCAGATATCTGTGTCAATTTGCAGTTGATACGTGCAAACTCACTACAAAGTGAGTATCTTAACATTGCCTGCACATTCTGCAAAGTAAAGCTCATTATTCTCAAACATTAGATAAGAAAAAAAGACAATTGGATTTTAAATCATTCAAATTTTCACAAGAAATTTCAACATTACATTTGTAAATGAAAGAGAAGAAAGAGCTGTTGAGTCTTCAAATGCAATTTAGAAGAATGGGAATTTTAAAAGATTTTTAACTTTGTATCACCTACTTATACAAATAAAATATCTCACCAATGATGACTATTAAAAAATTGAAGAAATTATCATTGATAATTACAATTGAGCATTGATAATTATCTCTAGTCATTTCTCTTCTTTTTAATAAAATACGAATACTTTATTGAGTAAGACACAAACTGCTCTTGAGCAGGGAGTGTGCAAACCCAAAACTGGTATGAAACTCAGATACGACATTACAGGAGGGCTTAAAAAGTGAGAATGAGGAAGTCGTTTAACCTTTACAATGATTGGTAGCTATAATAATGGGAGTTTCCAGATAGCAGGGAATTGCTTAAAAGTAATAATCTAATACCATTTTAGGAAGACAACTTAAGTTTCATTTATGATTTTTAAAAAAGATTTATTGTCTTGTTTTTGACAGAGACAGAGAGAGACAGAGAGAAGGGGGAGGGCCCAGAAAAGTCTTTGTAGTTGTATGTCATCAGTTTTCAACATGGTTTCTCATTCCACACAGGTGGGCAGGAACTGGTTTGGGGGCCTCCTGCATGGAAGGCACGGCCCCTCAAGCCAGGGGCTGAACCAAGGGCCGGGAACCAAACTGGGGGCTTCCCACATGGGCAAGACACCCCAGTTCATCATATGGGTCCATACAGGACAGGGCCGGGATTCTATCCTCGGTCCCCAAGTCCTGCAAAGCAAGTGGTCAACCCGCTGAGCCATCCCAGTTTCCCCTCATTTATGATTATCATAGGCATTTATAAGAAATCATCTAAATTAAGTTTCACTTACATTCATGAAACAACTAGATGAACTTTTGCTTATGTGGCTTAATCGGTTATGTTTACTTGGGTAATTATTTTTTAACAAAACTTTTTTATTTTAGGTTAATTGTAGATTTACATGTTATTGTATGAAGATCTTTAATCATTTCAAGTATACAATTGGAAACAAAAATGCAATATTTACTGAAGCAACTTCAAAAATTGTAAATATTTAAGTTTTTAGATGTATGCCCTCTAAATTTATATTTATATTAAGTAATATATTTCCTTCTTTCTATTTCTACTTCATGTTTCTTATATAATATAGAGAAGCTATCATTTTTCCTATGAAGCCCATCAGGCCCAATCCCCTTCCAGTTTACTTCAGTGTGCCCCACAAATAGCATCATTTTCTCCGTGGACCATGATATCAATAAGGTTGAGAAGTGCTGCCTAATCCACAGAGATCTAATATGTGCACCATCTCTGCAGTTGTTCCGCGGTCCTTAAGACCCTGCACAGTTATACCACATGCCTCGACCTGCTCAGAATCCACTTCCCCACATATAACGTGTATTCTGCCTCCAGCTGAAGAGACATGACCTTAGGAATGCCTTTTGCTCTGTTCTTTGGGCCAGTCTTCCTCAACACTCTCTGAACAGCAAGACCTCTGAGCCCTGGGCCTTGGGCAACAAACTTCACAACGATGGCCACCAAATTTCAAGTTGTAGTGGTTGTTATGATGTGTTACAGCCCCTTCCTCACTACTGCTAATTTATATATTCTAGAAGGGGACATCAGGAACCTGCCTTAGCCAGGATGAGAGGAGGAATCGGGCTGGAAATGATAGAAGCCACTGCTTTTCCTGTTGGTTCCAGACATAGGAATCTCTAAGCCCAGGGTCCCTCTAGAAGCAGGATCGTCCACCGGATCCCCAGACTTTATGTATGGAAGACGTACATTTGGGAGTGAGTCATCATCGTCATGTGGAAGGTAACTGGAGCCATGAGATAGTAAAATATCACAAAGGGAGAGTATTAAGTGAGAAGAGAAAGGGTCCAGGCCCAGGCCCTGGGGGCGGAGCAGTAAGCTGTGGGGTTAGGAAGAGGAGCCATGGAAGCAGACTGAGTTGGAGCAGACAAATTTGTAAGAGGAACAGAGAGACTGTGGAAATATGAGTGCCCTGAGCAGTCCTCAAAATCAAGAGTCCCAAAACTTGCAGAAAAGGGAATAAGAATCTTACTCTGCCTCTCACTTGAGTACCATAGATATTAATAGTGGGCCACTTTCCTTCCCAGCGGAAGAGTCCTGCGTTCCTTTCTTTCTCTGCCCCTTAATTTAAGTCTCAGAGTTCTCTTTTTATCTCCCCTCATTACAGCGTTTCCCTCCTTTTCTAATGCTGCTGCTCAGAGCCTTGGGGTCACGCTGTCTCAGTCACCCGAGGAGGCAGCGAATCTCTGGGATTTATCATGGCAGCCTCATCACACTCTACCTCTGCCTCCAGACGCCCACTTTGGTTGCAGGTAGGAATCCTCATATGATCCTCTGATTCTCAGATGTGTGAAAGACAAGGAAAAAGAAAAGGGAAGGGAAGCTGGAAGGTAAAATTTGACAAAAGTAAAAATGCTATGAGATCCTGGAGAAAGTAAAGACGTTAACTTTATTTTGCTTATTAAGCGCCAGGCAGTATGCTAGGCATTCTTGCTTGTTGTGTCTCCTGGTCCAAGCCTGTGTGTGTGTGTGTGTGTGTGTGTGTGTGTACACACCCGAGTGCAAATTTGTATGTATGTTGGGGCAAAGATTGAGAGAAAGTGAAGGAGCCCCAGACTGTAATGTAGAATTAAATTGGCAAAAATTAGCTTGTCTGCCCATTTTCTCATCTCATGCTCATGGCAGACATTACTAAGGATTTTCAAACATCTTTACCACTGAGCTGCTTCAGATTCTTTCTCAACATGGTTGTCCAACTCTCTACTGCGGAGCCCTCAGAACTCCTGGCTGAGCCCACCCGCCTAGCAGAAGCTAGCGTGTCTATTCTCCACCTCCTGCAGTCACAGTCCTCAGGTTCTTCCCCACAGGAAGAGTTAAGTGAAGAGCCCAGGGCCCAGAATTTAAAAGGCACTTGCTCTCATAATCTTGCCAACCTTGCACCTGTACTCTGAAAAATGAGTGCCTCCTCAGAATCCGTGCCTGAAGTCCTAAAACCTCCCACTTCCAGCATCTCTAACACTCTCTTAGCCCCGTGTGTATGTTCAGGTCAGAAAAGAGACCCCAAGATCCAGCAACTGTCCTCCTTCAGACCTTGCCCCCAGGACTTTGTTAGGATGGAAATAGCCAATGGTGTGTGTGAGCGAACTCCCTTCATCTGCCCAAATCCTGCCCCGAATCGTCCCTGAATCCCTCTCTGCTCTCTTTTCAGGAGCATTCCAAGTCCAGGGGCCCCATGAACCCTTGGTGGTCACGCTGGGTGGTGAAGCTGAGTTGACCTGCTACCTCTTGCCCAGTCAAAGTGTTAGAAATATGCAAATAATCTGGACCCGATCCGAGCCTTCCCAGGTGGTACACCTATACAAGAATGGAAGAGACCAGCCTGGGAAAGCCATGAAGGAGTATGTGGGAAGGACAAAACTTGTGAGAAATGCTATGCATAAGGGGATTGTGGGCCTGAGAATCTTCAATGTCCAACCTTCCGACAATGGGCAGTATCGCTGTGGGTTCCAACATGACTCCTCCTTCAAGGATACAGTGATTGAGCTGCAAGTGGCAGGTAAGGCCTCATATTTCTCTCCTAGTGATCTATAGGGTTGAGTTTATTCTGGGATGGGCTCCTCTGATCTAATTTTCCTGAGAAATATAAAGAAGTCATAGGAGAAAGGGAGCTGGCCTTTACTTCTCCGACTCGTCCCGTTATCCTATATGCTTGCTTGGGACGCAGTGGGCGTAAGAAATAGGCAGAGGCCGTTTTGTTGGCCTGTGTTGGCCTCCTCTCTAGCCCAGGACTCTAGGTCCCATCCTTTGTTTCCAAGACTCCTTCAGGCCCTGACTTTTCCATGTCTAGTCAGCAGCAATCGCTCTTCAAAAGTAGGGGAGGGATGTGCAGGAAAAGGAGCTTAAGACCTGACTTCTCTCTCTTCCTCTTCCCAGTTCTCGGCTCAAATCCTCACTTCCATGTGGTGACTACACCCTCAGAAATGCGAGTAGAGTGCAAGTCAGAGGGCTGGTTCCCACAGCCAACGGTTCAATGGATGGACTCTCAGGGGGCAGAAATCCCAGCTGAGACTCATACCAAGAATGAAGGTGGCTTGTTCAGTGTAACAACATCACAACTGTTCAGCAAAACTTCTCAGAAGAATCTGACATGTTCTATTTGGAACCCAGTACTGAAGCAGAAAAAAAAAGAACAGTTGTCCATAGAAGGTCAGTTTTCTCTCTCCCCTCACTCTGTCCCCCAACATGGGCTTTTATGTTCACACTCATGGTAGTAAGAGCTCTAAGCTGCCACCTTGGGAGATTTGTCCCGCTCCCCAGATTTGCTGGGCTCTGCTCTCTTCCAATATGTCTACACCTGGCTTACAGCCAGAACTCAACTTTCTTCCTCTTTTTTCTGCCTTCACCTTCACCTGTCTTTTCCTTTCCAGATTTTCTAAGCTTCACCTACTTAACCTCTCCAAGACATTGGACCTTCTTGTGTTAGTCCATTTAGACTGCTATAGCAAAATAGCACAGACCAGATGGCTTATAAACAACAGAAATTCATTTCTCACAGTTCTGGAAGCTGGAAGTCCAAGGTCAGGGTGTCAGCATAGTCAGGTTCTGGTGAGAGGCTTCTGGTAGATTACAGACTGTCAACCTCTCCCTGTGTCCCCATGTGGTGGAAGGGAGTAGGGGTCTGCGGTGGGGACCATGGGGACAGGGTCTCTTTATAGGGACACTAATTCTATTCATATCACCTTGTTACTTTTATAACATTGGTACCAAGATAAATGCAATTTTATATTTTCTTGTGCATTTATATTTATTGTCAATGTCACTTCGTATGCAGTAATTTTCATGAGGGAGGGAGGAATAACTTTTTAAAAATCAATCTAAGCCCACTGTCTACTTTAGTACAGAGAACAAATAAAGCATTCAATAAACATTTGTTGATAAAAAGTTCAAAAAAAAAAAGAAAAGAAGGGTTTTGGACGGCTTGTCCATGTGGACACTGAAGTCACTAAGGATAATGACAGACCTTGGCCTGGAGAGTGGCATAGAGGACAGGCACTGGTACCCTCAGTGGACGGGGAGAGTGACCAGTGGATCAGACAGGGGGAGATAAAGGGAGGAACTATGGGACAGCTCAAAAGACAGGATTTTTACATGATCAAGTTTTAAGTTGTAATTAAGGCTACTCAGTCACATTCATCCTCTAATTTGAATCAATCTCCCACTGTTCCCCATTCCCCCAACCCAAACTTTTATTCTGGACCCACTAGATATTTATTCCACTGAATATAACTCCCATGAGGGCATGCTGGGATAGCTCAGCAGATTGAGCACTTGCCTTGCAACCTTGAAGTCCAGGCATCAAATACCTGCCCCTGCCCATATGCTGAGCTGCAGCACAATGATAACCACAGGGTTGGCTTGGCAGCAAAGGTTCTCACCTCCCATGAGGGAGTCCTCTAATTAGGTTCCCTCCGTGCACAGCCCAGTTCCACCCGTGTGGAATAAAACTATGTCACAACTGACGATGTACAACTATGGAGACTGCTCTGGCTGTCCCCTCTTTTCTTTGTCTCTCTCTCTGTTTCTGTCTCTCTCTCTCTCTCACCTCTCAAAAAAACAATGAAATAAATCTTAAAAAAAAAAAAGAAAGAAAGCAAAGAAGTCCCATGAAGATTTCCATGTTTTCCCTCAAGTTTCATCTACCTTCTTGTCATAATTAAAACCTAAATTTCCCCTAAGGATCCTACTTTCCTGGCATTACATTCAATCCCCAGTGCCAGTTCTAGCCCTTTCTCCTTTTCCAGTCATATAAATACTTTCTGGTTTTTTTTTTAATTTTGTCACAAGCTAGTCATTCTTCTTCATTTACTTAATACTGCATTATAGGCTGCCTATCCACCATAATACCTGCCATCTCCTTTGATTACATCAAATTCAAAGAAACAGTTCATCTAACACACTAGCATCTCAGTTCTATTAATGCCACATTTCCACTGTTATACATTCATTCACGCACTGATCCAACAAATAGTCATTAAGCAACTTTGTGGGCCAGTACAATGCTCAACACTGAGAATGCCATAATGGCTAAAACATAGTCTCTCTACCTATGAAACTCACATTGTAGTAAGTAGAGAAGGCTGTGCAGAAGACAAAAGCCCTTGGAAGGTATACCATGCCTGTCTTGTTCAGCATAGTATCACTAATACCTACCACTATATGTGGCACCTACGAGGAATGCAATACATATTCTTTCAATGAATTGAACACATAGTTACAATATAATGTGTACAGTAAGCACAGGATGCTATGAAAACACAGAGGAGAGATAGTTATAGAAAGGCAAAGAGAAGAAATCAAAGTGTAACTTTCAAAATCTTTAAAACGTAATTTTTATAAAAATACATTGGAATCAACTGCCATAATCTTAATTTACTATACTCGAGGGAAAGAATAAAATAAGAAAGCTGGTTCAAAATATGAAAAAATACAATCCTAAAATAAGGCTGCGAAGTTCATGTTGTACAGGGCAAGAGTGGCATAATAGTTTATTTTTCTGAGTCAGATGATCTTTAGATAAATTTATTGGATAATGTTTTAGTAGGATGTTGAAAAGACACAAAATTTTTTCCTTATTTTTGTATTTTATTTTATTTTTTATTTATTTATTTATTTTAATTTATTGTTAAATTTGATGAGGTTACATTGGTTGGTAACAATTAGACAGTTTACAGATGTACAAGTCCACCTCACATCATTCATGCATCGTATTATGTGCCC